>BJCO01784159.1:0-29184 GCA_018326465.1 Flaveria floridana | reverse complement strand
GTAACCTTTAGCATCATTACCAAATGAAACAAATCCCTTCTTTCCTTGAGAGTAGTCATTAAGAAGAGAGCTGCTCCCTATCATATGCATGGATCCTCCACTGTCCACATACCAGATGCTTCTTTGGCATGCTGAAGAACCCTGCATTTATCACAAGAAACTAGTTAGCTTTTGAGACCCAAACCATTTTGGTTTCGGGTCTGTTCTCATCAACAGATTTTACACTAACTGGTTTGTCATGATTAACAGCTTGTGGAAGTGGAGATGGTACGGAAAAGGATTCCATTGATTTTGGATTCGGTCTCCTTTTCTGTGGTTTAATCATAGGGACATCTATTTGGTTGACTCTCCCCAACAGATGTTGAAACATCATAACAAGTTGTGTCTGATTGTTTGCTAAAGTCTTCAGTACATCAGACACATCAGTTCTTGTCTTTGATTGATTCCTGTGTTGCACCATTTTCTCACTTTTGGAAGATACTGACTTAGTCTGATGTTTTGGTATTCCATGAGGAATCTATTGAATGCCACCAGCTATTTCTTGATAAACCCCTTCCTTCTTTTTGGATTTCATTAAGGATTTTGGGTTTTCAGGTTGAGATGCCTCTGGTACAAACTTGGTTTCAAATTCATCTTTCATTTTATTAATTTTTTTGATGTTCTTATCTTTGTTGAATTTAGAACCCTTTCTGTACCAGCAGTTATCAGTGAGATGATTGAATAAGCCACATATTTCACATGGATTTTTCTTCATCTTCAGTTGATCAACTACTGAAGAAGATGAAACTACTGAAGATTTGTTCTTCAGAAGTTTTCTATCAGTACTTTCGGACTTCCTGATAGACTCATCAGCATTTTTCAAACCCTTTTTGTTTTTAGTGGTTTGGGCTTGTTCTCCAGGTGTTGTGACTTGCCCTTCAGTACTTTGAGTACTTTATGAGACAACACCTGAAGTGATCAACTCTCTCCTGATCATGTGTTTGTCAGCAATGGGACCATCAACTGTTTCAATATCACCTGATTGTTTTTCTAAGGTGCTAATGCTGACTTCATCCTCTGATTTTGGTGCATTATCAAAAGGTGAGGCACATGATGATGTGGATTGGTCATTTCTTTCTCCTTCAGATTCTACTTCTAACCTGGGAGTAAAATCTGTAGGAGGAGCAGTGTGATTATAACCAACCACAAACTTCATATTTGAAGCTGTTTGTTTATTGAGAAGAATTTCAAACCCCTTGCATGATGTTACCCAGTGTTCACACTCTACCTGGGTAGCTGCAAGTGTTTCTTTGAGGTCCTTATACTTCTCTAAGATGACATCTACCTTTGCCTTGTCATTAGTGATTTGGCATTTTAATTTGGAAATCTCATCATCTTTTTCATTTAAAACAGACTCAAACTCAGCTTTTCTTTTGGAAATCACTTTCTCTAGCTCAAGATTTTTATTGATTAAAGCTACATTTGCTTCTCTAATTGATGCAAATATGGCTATGCAGGACTCAGAACACAACTTGGCCTTAGCCTCTAAAGATACTTGTGATACCTGTGATGTTGAAGCATTTGAGAATGAACCATCAGTAGACTCCAGGGCCATAAGAGCAAGATTTCCAAAAGGATTTTCACCACCATGTTGACCAGCATTAGGAAACAGTTGTTCATGATAACCAGAAAGATCATCTGGTAAACTGCTCCAGTCAACAACTCCAGGGGTGAAAAAGCTATGTTGTGGTTGAGATTATTGATTTGATTGAGATGATTAAGGCTCAGGTAGGGTAGGTGGTTGTTGAGTTGTGGGCACTTGAACCTGATTAGTCTGAGGCATGTAAAAACAGGGGTAAGGATATGGCATAGGACCTTGAGGGACAAAATATGCAGGAAATGATTGAGCTTGTGAAGGATGACAAGAACTGGTGGAATGTTGCCCTTTGTTTTATGAGGTATTTCTTGGGAAAGTCACAAAGGGTGCAGATGAGTTAGATCCAGATGATCTACACTCTCTTGCAAAGTGTCCAACTCTATGGCACTTGTGACACCTCAACTTGCTCTTGTCAAAACCAACCTTGGTTTTTCCAGAAAGACCTAGGAATTTTTGACCAGTCCTTTTGTAAAACTTTTGAGATCTGATATTGATCATTGCCATTTGGTTCAAGATATCCATCTCTTCCAGATCATCATTTGGAATTCCTTTCAAGTCATCCAACAAAAAGCACAAATTATCACTGCTACCACCTGATTTACTATCAACACCAACAAAAGCATGTTCTCCAATGTTTGTAGAGAAATCTATATGCTCATCATATGAAGCTTCTGATGCAGCATACTCTGACTCCTGACCAACCAGTGCAGTATTTCCCTTTCTATGAGAGAATGTCTCATATTACTAGGCAAGGATTTCTCTATTGTTTGCCAAAACCTCATCAGTTCCTCCAAATTGTTCCTTCAGAGCAACCCAGAGGGCATGTGCAGTTTCATTATGCATAAGCCCTGAATAGATTTCATTTGGTAGTGCCATGGCTAGAATTCCATGAGCTTTAGCATCAATTTCAAACAGCTTCAGATCTTCAGCCGAATACTGCTCAGGTTTCTTCGGGACCATCTCATTAGTTTCCGGAAGACTCACCATAGGCTTGTATTGTCCATGCACCAAGATTTCCAACATCTTATGCTGTTGATAGACAGGCGATGGAGCATACGTTGTTGCCATATGTTATACTCACTCCTAACAAGCATCAGATGCTTTGTTGAGGATCCAGTATTGTGAGGATCATTGGTTGGTGTAGCCATTTTCTCAGATTCAATCAAATTCAATGTAATTTTAACAAATCAAGCTCAAAAACTCAACAACTCTGTTTTAAACACATATAACCTCAAATTAATTCACCAGAAGCAACAGAAACTCAAACTCTATAACCAATTAATGCAAATTTGCTAATCCGATCAAACTTAGATATCAAAAGAGCAGTTTCAATGATCAATTGTTAAATTGATCAATGATTAACCAGCTCTGATACCATTTGAAAGGATCTCTGATCTAGTTTGATCAATTAGGTTGTGATTTGCAGCAAAATAGTGTTAGAATTAGATGAAATTTAAGCAAGAACAAGAAGAATATTCAATAAAATAGTACGGTTATAGAGAGAGAAAGTTTTCTTCAAAAGAGAATGTTCTCATTCATTCACATACTTCGACACTCATACAATTAGGTCATCTTTCCTTTTATAGGAAAAGATGACGTCAGCAGATGTCACTCACTTGATAGTGACATCTAACCGTTTACATATCAACTGAAAAATAACTAAAACTACTAAAGATGTCTACAACAGCTGACATCTTCTTACAATAAAAGCTTAAGTGTAAACTACTACTACAACTACTGAAACTACAACATCTGAAGAGTAAGTTCTTCAGACGTTTTACATCTACTAAACTACTGATTACAAACTACTGAAAAACAGAAAGAAAACTGCTGAAAGTAAACCATCACAACTACTGAAGAGTACTACCTCAGCTGTTGTGACAACCTCTGAATACTTTGTCTTCAGCACTTGTCTTCAGACTTTGTCTTCAGCACTTGTCTTCAGACTTTGTCTTCAGCACTTGTCTTCAGACTTTGTCTTCAGTACTTGTCTTCAGACTTTGTCTTCAGACTTTGTGTACAGACTTTGTCTTCAGCTGATGTAGTCTTCTTCAGTTGTTATGATGTCTGTAGGACTTAAAGGTTTTCCTGATCTGGCTCATTGGTTCTTTTGGTCCAATATCTGGGCTTTGGTCATCTGGGTCGTCAGAATATGAGTCATCACTGAAAGAACCAAGATTTCCTTGAGCTTTCTTCTTACCCGTAGAATCAAACAAGTTAGATTGATCAAACAACTTAGACTTAAAAGAGTTTGACAATGAATCTAAATCAAATAAGTAAGCAGGACCATTTGAAACTGCTGGAAATGAATTTTCCAAGAATTTAACATTGAATGTTACAATTATAACATTAGTCCTAGAGTTATAAACTCGATAGGCTTTTGAAACAGATGAATATCCTACAAAAAATCCATTATCAGATTTTGCTTCAAATTTCTCTAGATGATCACTTGAATTTAGAATCATGACTGGACTACCAAAAGATTTAAGAAAATCTATGTTTGGTTTTCTTCCGAACATCAACTCATATGGAGTTTTCAGTTTATCTTCCATGATTAACATTCGATCCTAAATAAAACACACAGTTGAGATAGCTTAATCCTAGAAAGTGATCGGAGTTTTAGCATATGCTAACATAGATCATGCAGCGTCAACCAGTGTTCTGTTCTTCCTTTCAGCAACTCCATTTTTTTGAGAGTTCTAGGAGCACTGAACTGATGAGCTATTCCTTTCTATGCACAAAACATTCAATTTTAGCAGTTTTGAATTCCATACCATTATCACTTCTTATTATCTTCACTTTTTGATCTAACTGATTTTCAGCTTTTATGATAAATTCTTTTAATAATTCAGCTGTTTTAGATTTAGCATTCAAAAAGAAAACCTATGAAATTCTTGTATAGTCATCAATGATAACTAAACAATATGATTTTCTTCTAATACTCTTGACATTGGTTGGTCCAAAGAGGTCCATGTGCAACATCTGGAGTGGTTTGGAATTTGAGTTTATCGGCTTGGTCTTATAAGATGCTCTATGTTGCTTTCCCTTCAAACATGCCGAGCAGTGATCAGTCGTTGCAAACTTCTTGGATGGAAATCCAATAACAAGATTTCCTGCTACAAGCTTCTTCATGTTCTTGAATTTAGAATGCCCGAGACATCTATGCCAAAGCTGACTTTCATCATTTGATGCTTTAGCAATAAGACAAGTTGTTTCTGTTGATGGATCAACTTGAGACTATCCAGTTTGTATACATCTCGATCCCTTTCAGCTTTAACAATCACCCAATCATTGCTAATCTGAAATCTTGTCTTCAAGACATAACAGAAAGATTCATCAAGAAGAACAGAATATGATTTATCACATATTTGGGATACGCTTAACAGATTAAAGTTCAACTGAGAACAGAAGTTGACTTTATCGAAGCTTATTATCCCATTGGATACTATTCCTTCTCCTGTTATCTTTCCACCTGCATCACCACTGAAGGCGACATGCGTTCCATCCTTTAACTTAAAATCTTGCAGTAAGGCATGATTGCCTGTCATGTGCCGGCTACACCCGCTATCCACATACCAAGTATTATGTGGTCTTCTCGGGTGAACCTCCACAACAAAGATGTTAAGTTGAGGTATTTACCGAAGCCGAGATGGTGCTGGGTTTTCCAAATTTATCAACAATGGTAAATTGCTTCAAATGAAGAGTATTCAAATCTGGCTTTTTCTTAATGAATTTACCAATTTTGTTATGCATATGTTGTTGAAAATCTTAATAAACATTCATACCAGTTGATTGACCAACTTTTGAAAAATTTTGGTTACCAACATTTGAAAAATATTGATTACCAATATTTTTATTATTCATTCTTACAGATCTTGGTATGAATTGTTCTTTTAGAACTTGTTTTGGTCTCACATAATTGTTCCTTTAGAAAGACCTCAAACCTAAAGAAGGTTGGTTAGTTAATCTTTGAAATCTATCAGTTTGATTTCTTCGATACTAAGGATTAACATAACCTTTGCTCATGTTTGAATTGGCAAAAACTCTATTAGCTGAACTCTTCCTAAAGTAACAATTTTCAGTGTTGTGAGTTCTCTCATCACAATAGGTACAGTATTTATTGAAATAACGATCTGCTGTGGAATGATTCCTCATGTCATAGATGTGACATACTTATTGAGAAAGCACTCTACAGTATTGTGATT
This sequence comes from Flaveria floridana, assembly GCA_018326465.1. Classification (NCBI taxonomy): domain Eukaryota; kingdom Viridiplantae; phylum Streptophyta; class Magnoliopsida; order Asterales; family Asteraceae; genus Flaveria; species Flaveria floridana. Next base: position 23,343 of record BJCO01784159.1, on the reverse strand, counting down.
GTACTTGTCACGAATTTCACAGTACCTCTGTGGAGTTTTAAACAGTTGCTTGTTAACTATTGATGTTGACGCAATATTTGATTCTTGCTTATATTTTGGCATCAAAAAGTTAAATTATTGTTTTTGATTTGACAAATTTTGCTTTTGAGTTGACATTTTGTTCTTTGACATATTATTTTTCAGCTTTTGCTCATGAACTTCCTTCTTTGATTGCTTAGGAGCAAGTCTTTTAGTAACATCGGAAGTCTTAGAATCTGAACCCGTTTTCAGATCAGAGTGAGATTTGTTCTTAGGACTTAGTTTAACTTCTTGAAGAGAGTTCATGTTCAACAAATCAGTAGACACAAATTTTACAGGTTTGAGTTTAGTTGCTTGATTTGTTGGTTTTATCAGATTTTCTTGACATTTGTTTTGATCATTTTTGGCTTTAGATGATTTTCTTCTTCTTCTTTGTTTCTTCGATTTAGAAGAACTTGGTTCAATTTTAGATTGAACATCTTCAGGTGAAGATTCTTTTTTATTATCTTTTAGTTTCAGATCAACAAAAATTGAATCTTCTGATGTTCCTTCTTCAAGTTTTGCTTTTTCTTTACTTTTGATTAAAACTTCTTCCAACACAGATTTTGTTGGAGCCCAAGATTTCTGATTTTTCTGTTTAGGTTCAAATGATTTGATCTTTATGGGATGACCATTTTTGATCTTTTTATCGTCATTTTCTTCAAAGATTTTGATATTAGCTTTTTCTTCTTCATTGTCAGAATTCTTGTTTTTGTTCTGAAAAGCTTTGAGTTTAGCTTTGTTTTCAGGAGAATAATCATGCGTGTTAAAGTTTTCCGGTAGAGTGTTGGTTATCGATTCAGGCATTGGTTCATGAGTGATGCCTAATCCTGCTTTTTGTTTATCTTTTCTATCACTTACCAGTTTTTCAACAATCATTTTTGAACTTTTAACCTCGTAAAATCAACTTGAGTAGCAGCATGTGCTATCTTCTCCTGTTCTAGATTTTTAGTCATTTCTTTCAACTGTTTAGAAACAATTTCTAACTTTTATAACGTTTTGTTCCATGACGTTTGAAGTGAAATGATATTTTCATCTGCTATTTTATGGTCAGATTTTTGTTTATTATGCATTGACTCTTCTTATTTAAGTTTCTCGTAGATTTTATATTAATAGCTTCAATAGTATTTGACATGTTCGAAGCAAGATTTGGGGCAAAGTCTTTCTCTTACTTCAGATGCTATTTTAGGATATTTTTGGGATGAAGTTTTAGAGTTTTAGGATGAAGTTTCTACCTTAGGTTTATCAGACTGAGCCATTAAAGCAATTTCACCTGAATCCTCTTTAGGATCAGATTTGTCACTCCAGTCATAATTATCTTCTTCATTCTCATTGTTACCTTCCACTTTTGGATCACAGCCCTCTTACCAATCTTCCCCTTGGATTTCTACAATAAGAGATAAACTGGAGTTTAGATCACTGGTAAATTGCTCAGCATATGCACTCCAGTCATATCCATCCTTCACACTGACTACAAGAGCTTTCTTTGGTTCATGAGATGATTTTGATTCATCTTCATGCTCAGGCATTGGAAGACATTGATATGGCTTTTGGAATGTCTTCTGAGATGATTGAAACCTCTGATTGCCAGAACTGTATTGAGCATTTCCTCCATTATTGTTGGGAGGTTTGCATTCCCTAGAGAAATGTCCATAACTGTTGCAGCTGAAACACCTCGACTTTGAGTTGTCAAAAATAATAGTCTTATTATCACTAGGCTTGTATTTCCTATTGACATACGGGTGTTTTTGTGTTCTGTAGGCAATCATCACCGTCTGCTAGTTCAGATCCATCTCTTCAACATCTTCAGGATACATTTCAAACAAATCCTAAAAAACAAGATCTAATTATGTTAGATGACTACCTTGATATGCTTGAAAGCTTTCCATGAAAGCAGTAAAGGCAGTTTTAGACTCTTCATCCTCTAATAGGATGTTTATCACATCTTTAACTTTGCTAGATTTAGCAGAACTAATAGATGGAGTCTCTGTTTGAGGCTTAGAACTTTGAGAAATAGGAGGAGACTGAGGTTGAGGTTGAGGTTTGGTTGCATAAGCAGGTGCACTTGTGAATGATTAATCAGTGAAGAATCCTACTCCTACAAATAGATCTTACTCTTCTTCAGGTAAACTTTCATTCTTAGCCATGAAAGCATTCTCAACAGTATTTACGGGAGATGTAACAAATTGATACTATGATATTGAGGATGTTTTGTTATTATTCCTTGAACTCTTATCAATCTCCACAGATTCAATCTTGGCAATCAACAGATCTAGATCCATTGGAAATTTCTCTGTGTTCTTTAACAATGTAACTATTTATTTCCATGATGATGGTAAAACATTGCGAAGTCTAATGTTTAGGTCTTCAAGATCATGTCTAATGCCAACTATTGACATCTTTATGGTAAGCTGCACATATATGTTCATCATCTGATTGATGGTCTCACCAGATAGAAGTTGAAAAAGCTCTAACTGCCTCTTCAGTTTTTGCTTTTTAAGATTTTGTATCTCTTTACCACCTTCACAAATTGTCTTTAAAGCTTTGTACATTGTGTAACCAGTTTGATATCCATCAAGCCTGGCTAGGACTTCAAGAGGTAGTCCTTTACACATTAGAGAGTAAGCTTTGATATCATACTTAACCTTTCTCAGATTATCACCTTCTAGACCATCTTCAGGGTAGGGTTCTGGTTAATCTTTGGTATAGACAAAACCCCCATCAAGCCCATCAGTGGTTATAGGAATATATGGTTCTTTTACTATAGATTTCCAAAGATCAGTATCAATGGAATTCAGGTGATGTTTTAACCTAAGTGACCAATTTTTAAAATCTACTTTGTTTTTAACCTTAGGAACTCTATTTTTAGAATCTTCTGATTTCACCATTTTTATATTTTTATTTTAAGAAGAAGAAATATTTTTTTTTATTTTTTAAGTTTGTGAATTAAAGAAATGAATTAAAAATATTTTTGGATTTTTCAAATTTTTAAAATTTCTAAGTGTTGAAGTTAATGCGCCTAAACAGTGTTGAAACGCCATAACATTTATGGTACTTCTGGCTTTGACCTAGAAACGTCTAAGTGATTGCCTTAGAAGAATTCTCAAAAACACCCAATTAGATGCGCCTCAATAGTATTGATGCATCCAAACAGTTGTCACACGCCTGGGAGTAAAAACACCCAAACAGTTCTAATGCGCTAAAATAGTTTAAATGCGCCTAGAACTACTTAGTTTCTGAGTAATTTCAAAGTGTCCACACAGTTGAAATATGTCTCAACAGTTGTAAAACGCCTGACCCAAAAACGCCTTAACAGTTGTAAAGCGCGTGAACAGTTGTCAAGCTTCTAAACACTTAGGCAATTTTCAGCAGTTTTTCAACCCTAATGCGCCAAATTCAACATGTTTTTATGAACATAACGAACTTAAATCTTCTGAAATTCTTCAAAACATGATGAATTGATTTGAAATCTTCCAATTCAGTAGATTTTATATCAATTAACAATCCTTTCACTTTAATTTCTTCAATTAGAAAAAACAAATCAGTGTTTTACTCAATTTTCAGTTCGAAAATAAAGACAACTTCCGAACACAAATTTGATCAATTCACTAAAATTGGACGAATTAAACTGCTTATGATTCAATTCATGTTTCTGCTGATGAAACAAAACTGAAATCAACAATATTTCAATCGAATTGCTTATAAATAACAGATTCAAGTGATTTTTGAATTTGCATGTACGTAGAAGCTCAATCACTGAACCAACAACTCTGATACCATTTGATAGGATCAAATGTATAGATTTGTGATGATATTAGAAGGCAATTCAATCAAATACAAACACAGTAATCAAATCAATGCACAAAATCAAGAAAAATTCATAGAAGTTTATTGATAATAGCAAAGACAATTACAAGTGTAAGTAGAAGTTTGTTCAAGTCCCTCTACTACACTAAACTATCTAAGCTATTTATATTATCAATAAACAAAGGAACTACTATTTACAAAACTAGTCCCTATACTATGACAAAACTTATACAAAGACAAATTAAGACAACATGTTAATCTTAAAGAAGTACTAACATCATCTTCTCTAACACCTTGTTGATCAACCCACTAAATTGAGTTGTAATAAGGTGAAGAATCAACTGTAAGTCTATAGGATGATAAGTTTCCATGCACATACCTATCTCATTAGTTTAGCTAAGTTGTCTATAAGCATAAGAGAATGAATGAGAACTTTCCATACAGTGTTTGGATACTTATAAATCCTTATCATTATCGAAGCGTTGGTGTTTAGATCTATTCGGTGTTCATCATTGATAACTTTGGACTTCGCAGTTTTGATATTGCAGAAGTTTATCTTGCTTTGTTTCCAGATCTAGTTACGTATCCAATTTGTTTTGTCATAGTTGATTGGGTTAAGAGATAGAACTCTACCCATTGCATATATGTCAGCTACACGTAAATTACGAAAATTATGTTCATCTTTGAAATACTCAATTACATTGGCACGTATCTTGGTCATATAAAGCTTCTTTTCACCATCATATACCACTTAATGCAGCTTCTGAATTCCAATATCATGAATCAGGCTTTTTGACTTCATAGATAATGATTTTGCTTTGGTAGAGGAAGAGCGTTCAAAGTAAGTTTACCAACCTTTCGTAACACATACATTCCTGTCTCATTATTAGGTTTAGCATCATCAATTGGAATCTCTGACCGGTCTGAATGTCATCTCTTGATGATGATGGTATCTCACCTTTTCCTAAATAAATATTATCATATAAACCTTTAATGCTATTACCAAATATGTCTATATACTCCATTTCTTTAGTAAGATAATCGAAATGCCCAAATTCATCCTCAAATACTTCAGGCATAATTTGGTTCCTAAGAGTGTACAATTCCTTCTTAAATCATGCTTCTAACTTAGGATATATAGGATCATAAGGCTCTGACTCATCATGACTTTGCATGGAGGCACTATTAGTAACCGAATCACCAGATGTACCAACTACATTTTTAAGATCCCCTCCTTGGTTATCATCATCATCATCATCATCTTTTTCTTATTAATCTTCATCATTATCATCATCAATTTTGATTTATAATTGTAAGGTTTATACTTAAAGGCTGATGCAACCAAAGCTACCAAAGAAGTCCCAGCATGCATGCATGATGTACATAGTAAAGTTACTTCAAAAGTTTAACACAACTCCAGGAAAAATTCTAAGTGTAAAATCTTCCGAAGCCAAATGAGAAAATCTTCTGAGGCCAGAAGATGAAGTTTTATGAAGCTTTAGACACAAAGTTTTCTGATGCCAAAGACTGATTTCTTCCAAAGACAGAGAAAACATACTTTCTCTGATCACCTTTTGACAGAAGCTGGACAACTTTCCGCTGCCACTCTGAAGACTCATCAACTTAGATAAGTTTGTGAAAAGTTCTATGCTTTTGTCAACTATAGATTATGGTCATTGGTCTGTAACTTTCTACTTTTTTATATTTTATCCTTTTTGTAATATATTAGGATGTGAGCTATGGTATGTGCAGGACCGATTAAGAGATGGTCAATACAATCAGTCTCACAATAAGGTGAGTAATAGAACACTTAGTAGTTCAAATAGGGAACCGGATTTAAGAACAAGAGACAAAGAGCACAAGTAACAGTGAGACAAAACTCAAGAACAATATATATGGTTTTCAAGAGTGTTGTATATTTATATCGAGTTCTCTTACAAGAGTTATAATGCATAAGTTCTAATACAATACAAAACCTTTAGATACTTTATACTACATCCTACAACCAGTTTTACTTGGAAAGCTAGTTGGAACATTGAAAGACAACAAAATCAATATAGAGTCAAAAGGCAGATTGCCTTTTGACTAGTGACTATGACATGCAATAACTCACATCCAAATATATTACATAAATGATAAAAGTACATAAAGTAGAAAGTTACCGACTTAAGACCTTAATGTACAGTTACAAAACCATGGACCTTTTTACCAACTCATGCAAGTTGGTGAGTCTTCAGAGTTGCAGCAGAAAGTGTGTCAGCTTTATGTGAAAGTACATTTAAGAAAAGCATGTTCTCCTATGTCTTCGGAAGAAATCAGCCATCACTTCATTTGTCTTTGGAAGACTTTGCCTTTCATGCTTCGGAAGACTTCATCTTTTGGCTTCAGAAGATTTGGTCTCTGGCTTTGGAAGATTTTAGAGTTGGTATATTTCCGAGTATAGTGTAAAGCTTCCGGAGCAACCTTGGCTTTGGAAGATTTTATACTTGGGAGTAATTCTTATTCAAAGTATAAAACTTTCGAAGCAACTTCTATGTAGTACTAAGTGCAAGCATGCAGGAAGCCTTCGGTTGCTTTGGTTGCATCAGCCTTTATGTTCAACCTTACAAACCACCCCTAGGCTGATGCTACCAAAACAGAGATGGTTGTTCATCAGTTGACAGTCCTTATTAGGATCAAGACCATTCGCTTCTTCATTATTTGGTCAGGATCCTTTAGACTCTCATAGTACCTTCTCATGTCTAGGAGATCGTACAGAGGTAGATCAAACATGTCTTGCCAGAAGTATACATCTTGACTGCCATGATCTCTGATGACATACCATCTGTCTGGATTAGCAGCGAAGTATACATCTTGACTGCCATGATCTCTGATGACATACCATCTGTCTGGATTAGCAGCAAAGGTCCAAGACAGGATAGGTCTTCTAGTTGCAAGAGGTTGTGCTTGAGTAGGATTTGGTTGAGCAGCTTCTTGTTGTACTTCATCAGGATGCTCTGACTCATTCTTAGGTCTGGAAGTGGATGCCTTCGTATTCTTGTATACTCTCTTCAGAGCCATCCTTTTCTTCCACTTGGGAGTGTTTAACTGAGAGGGTTGGTCTTGAATACCGGGTTGTTCTGTTATGCCTCTCTTAGTTGGGTCCTCTTCCTTTACAGGTTTAGAAGGAGAAGGAGTAAAACCCTGCTGTGGAATAGAAGATGAGGTCGGCTTAGATGCAGTTGAAGGTCCAGGTTGTGTTGTCTGTGTTGGTTCAACCTTAACCTTTACCTCAAGAGGAGCTTGGCTTGGTGGAGAATGCAAGTCCACAAGCTCTCCCTTTTTAATCTTCTGCTTGATCACTCTAATCTGCACATCCATAGTGGATGGATATATTAGACCAAGCCTCTTTCCAAAGAATCCATACAGCCTCAAGAAGCTCATCATCCTTTGTCTGTCAGCAGACGTCTTTTGGATCTTCTGGATGATGGCTCTTGACTTTGCAGCTTCTTCCCTCATCTTTCTCATAGCAGCCTTTTGTTCATTGATATAAGGCCCCATTCCCGGGCATCTCACAGTTGGTCATTCATAGCACTAAACATACATAATAATATATATTTCATAAAATGTGCAGCAGAATTTGGTTAACAAAACCCATTCATTTCATTTATAATTACTGTTGTTAAGCAATACATCATTGTTCATTAGTTACAAAAAGATTGTTAAAATGCATTACAAAACAACAATATATCATCAAAACCTGAATGGATTTCAGTCATGCCCCGCCGAGTAGCTTCACCCTCGTGCCATCCTCAGCAATATTTACCTGCCAACTGAAAATGTATAAAAGTCAGCGTTGCTGTGTGAGTTCAGGTTTTAAAAGTATTAAAATACCTTGTAAAGATATATTAAAGTATCCCTATTGTAAAATACCTCCTTTATTTTAATATGTGACCACACATCATACATACATCAAGGTAATACTTTCTTTCATTCTTTAGTGTACGCATTCGTTCTTTTCGCACTTTTATCATTATCTTTCACTTTCTTCCGGACCAATGTGCAATGCCCCGAACATTGTGCACGAAGCTGATGTTAGGCCTGTGGTCTATAAATAGACCACGAACATTGTGCACTAAGCTGACCCAGTCACCTTGGGTACGCTACAAGGGTTAGCTAAAGCGCACACAGTTAAGCTAACGACAACATGGTCGTGCACCTCCTTTCATTTGCTTGTAAAACTTTCATTGATTATTTTATGTTCCACTTTTCTTTATCATTAATCTTTTACTTTTATTAATGATAATACTTTACGTATACGATCATAAGCATACCACGCAAAGTCACACAATATATTATAACATAATATGGAACATAGGAACAAATCACAATTATGCATAACATAGACAATTATAGCCCTAAAGTCAAACTAGGGTCAAACACTATTTATTTTGTTCTTCCCAAAATTTCAGAAAAATTTTCTATGTGTTGGGCGCATGGGAACTATACAGGCACATGAGCCCTGTTTGGGTGTATTAACACTATTCGGACGCTTGGCCCTACACTTAACTATTTTTCCACTAATTTTTAGCGCATGAATGGTTCAGGCACATGAGCCTATACTTAGGTTCCTGAACAAAAAGTTGGGCGCATGAGCACTATTGGGGCGCCTGATCCCAACACTAGGGCGTCTGACCAAGTTTTCTAGGCGCTTGAACTACTACCTGTTCAGGCGCATGGGTTATATTTAGTTATTCTAAGGCATAATTAGGGCGCATGGGGTACTGTTTGGGCGCATGGGCCATACTTAATCATTTTTAAGGCAAAATTTCAGGCGTATGCGCGTTATATAGGCGCATGAGCAACCTGTTTAACATATTTCTTAATTATTTTCAGTCCTAAACATCATTTCAAACTATTCTAAGTTTCTTAATACCATTCTAAGCATAAACATCAGATAAACATCCACAAAACATCATCATACAACATCAAACATACGGGTACACACGCTTAAAAATTATAAAATCATTTTAATACATTTTCAGCCCCATGAAGTGTTAAAACATGTAAAAATATGGGGTCTAGAACTCACCTTGTGTTGCAAACAACCACAACTCCTACAAGCTTCTTTGTTCACGAGTTGAAGCACCTAAAACAACCCATAACGAGCAGCCAAACACCTAAAACACATAAAAATTGGTTCTAACGTTAAAAACCCCCCAAAACCGACCAAAATTAGTTAAAACACTTACCAATTTTGCGAATTTCAGTCCTTTTCTCCTTGAAAACTCGAAAGAACTTCACCTTTTTCTTCTTCTTCCTCTTCCAGTCATAAAGCAGTAAGTATGAGCATGGTAAGGGCGGCCATGCTTTAAAAAGGTGAAACTTTTGTCTTTCGTGTACTATTTACACAACACCCCTTTGACTTTTGTCTGTTTTTATTTTCTATTTGATACTTTTCCTTTATATTTATTTTGATAAACTTTCCGGTGTTACAAGTCTACCCCCTTAAAGAGGTTTCGTCCCTGAAACCTGTCATTCTTTGAATAACTGTGGGTAATGTTGTCTCATCTCTTCCTCAGTCTAGACTCAGAACCCTTCCTGTGCTTCCGCTGTACTCGTACAAGTGGAACCACTTTATTCCTTAATCTTTTCTCTTTTCGATTGATGATTGCCACTGGTTGCTCTATGTAATTTAGTCGTTCGTCCACTTCGATATCATTTAATGGTACAATCATATCTTCATCAGCTAAGCACTTCCTTAGATGAGATACATGGAATGTTGGATGTATTCCTCTTAACTCATCAATCAATTCTAACCGATAGGCCACCTCTCCTACTCATGAGATGATTCAAAAAGGCCCTATGTACCTCAGGCTTAGCTTGCCCCTCTTCTGGAACCGTATGATTCCTTTCCAAGGTGATACCTTCAACATAACTCGGTCGCCCACCTTAAATTCGATCCGTCTACACCACTTGTCGGCGTATGACTTTTGTCTATCCTTCACTTCTTTCATGAAAGCCTTGATCTTTTTAACTTCTCAGTGGTAGCCTCGATTACCTAAAGGCTTCCTAACTCTTTCAGCCTGATGTCAACCCAACATAAGGGCAATCGACACCTTCTACCGTATAGCATCTCATAAGGAGGCATACCAATGCTGGCGTGATAACTGTTGTTAAATGAGAATCCTGCTAATAGTAAGTGATCATCCCAACTTCCCCTAAAATCGATCGCACATGCTCGGAGCATATCTTCGAGCATCTGGATCATCCTCCCAGACAGACCATCTGTCTGAGGAGATAAGTCGTGCTAATGTGTAGCCTCATCCCCCTCATATCATGAAATCTTTTCCAAAACATCAATGTTAATAGGGTGTCACGATCTGACATGCTAGACACCAGCACACCATGACAAGCTACAATCTCCTTATGAACAGATCCACCAATCTTTCTAATGAATACATCTCGTGGATCAGTAGGAAGTGAGCACTCTTCATCAGTTGATCAACAATCACCCATATGGTATCGCACCCCCATGCCGTACGAGGTATCTTAGTAATAAAATCCATGTTCATGTGCTCCTAGTTCCACTCGGGTATATCCAATGGTTGGATCTTCGCATATGGCTTTTCGTGTTCTGCCTTCACTTGCAAACAAGTAAGGCACTTGCTCACGTACTCTACTACGTAGTGCTTCATTTCCAGCCACCAATAATCTTTCATCATATCTTGATACATCTTCGTGGCACCGGGATGAATCGATTATCGAGTCATATGAGCTTCATCCATAATTCGTCCCCTCAGATTTCCGTATCGGGGAATCCACATCCTTCCACTTCGGGTTTTAACACCGAGAGTGTTTTCACCCAATTCTGCAACTAGACCCTTCATTCTCTCAGAATTAAGGCAATCTCATTTCAACGCTTCATCTTGAAAGTCTTTCACTTGGGTCATCACATCAGCGGTCATAACCAACTGATAAGCTTTCACCCGAATCGGCTCCGGTCTCTCTTTTTGACTAAGGGCATCGGCCAAGATGTTGGCCTTACCCGGATGGTATTGGATCTCACAATCATAATCCTTGATAAGCTCTAACCATCTCCTTTGTCTCATGTTGAGATCCTTTTGCTCGAAGAAGTACTTCAAGCTCTTATGGTTAGTGAAGATGGTGCATTTCGTCCCGTATAAGTAGTGCCGCCAAGACCACAACCGGTAACTCCAAATCATGGGAACGGTAGTTAACTTCGTGGATTTTCAGCTGTCGGGATGCATAGGCAATTACCCTTCCTCGTTGCATCAGCACGCAACCCAATCCCGAATAAGAAGCGCCTGAATATACCTATAAGTCCTCACTCCTATTGGGTAATGTTAAAACAGGAGCTTGAGATTATCTTGTCTTTAACTCCAAAAGCATCCTCCTGTTTCTGACCCACACAAACTTCATATCTCTACGGGTGAATTTGGTCAAGGGTGAGGCTATCTTAGAAAAGTCTTGGACGAATCTCCTGTAATAACCCGCCAAACCCAAGAAGCTATGAATCTCAGAGCGTGTCTTTGGAGACTTCCATTATATCACCGCCTCAACCTTTGTCGGGTCTACCATAATTCCTTCATCATTTACCACGTGACCCAAAAATTGCACCTCGCGCAACCAAAAAGCACACTTAGATAATTTAGCATATAACTTCTCTCTTCTAAGTGTCTCCAACACCTCGCGTTTATGGTCAGCATGTTCTTCCTCACTTCTCGAATAAATCAGGATATCATCTATAAACACGATCACTGATTTTCTAACATTGGCCGACACACTTGGTTCATTAAATCCAAAAAGGCAGCTGGCGCATTAGTCAAACCGAAAGACATAACGAGGAACTCGTAGTGTCCATAACGCGTGCAAAAACCTGTCTTAGGAATGTCCCACTCCTTCACTTTCAACTGATGGTAACCCGATCGAAGATCTATCCTCGAGAACCAACTGGCACCCTGGAGGAGTCAAAGAAGTCGTCAATCCTCGGTAACGGATGCCGATTCTTCACCGTCAACTTATTCAGCTCTCGGTAGTCGATGCACATCTGCATACTACCGTCCTTTTTCTTCACAAAAAATACTAGAGCACCCTAAGGAGAGATGCTCGGTCGAATGAACCCAATATCCATCAAATCCTGCAGTTTATTCATGAGTTCCTTCATCTCAGTCGGAGCTAATCGATACGGTGCTTTGGCAACAGGTTAAGCACCGGGTATCAGATCAACCTGGCACTCAATTTTGCGATCCGGTGGCACACTTGGTAAGTGTTCTGGGAACACGTCTAGGACGTCACATACCACTGGTACATCGAACAACCATGGTAGTTACGCGTCCACATCCTTTACATAGGCCAGGTAGGCACTACATCCACTTCTCATGTACTTCCCCGCCACCGCCATCGAAATCACCTTCGGAACCGTATTAACACCATTGCCATAGACTGTCAACAAACTTCCATCGGGTGCAATTAGTCGATTCATGTTCTTGCGACACACTATGTTTGCCTCATAGGTTACTAACCAATTCATACCTAGTACTACATCGAATCCACCTAGGGGCATCACATGTAAATTGGCAGAAAACCTATGGCCTTCTAGTTCTACGGCACAGTCCTCTATCATATCAGTAATTCTAGTAGACTTACCAATAGACGTTTCTACATCAAATGGCTCATCAATACTCTTACTTTTAATAGACAATTTAGCATAGAAAGTAGTAGAGATGAAACTCCTACTAGCACCAGAATCAAATAATACCGAGGCACAAGTTTGGTTTACTAGAAACATACCTGACATGACATCGGGGTCCACTCTAGCCTTCTCCCGGGTCATTGTGAAAGCTCTAGCACTTTCCCTCTTCCCTTCTTCTTCAGCCCTCTTCTTCGCCCCAGAACTCTTGGCCCTTGGCTTCTTGCAGTCCTTGCTCACATGGCCCTCCTCGCCATAGCTATAACACCTCAGCACCCTGCAGTCTTTACCGATGTGGCCAGGCTTCCCACACTTGAAGCATATGTTCAATCCCAACCTACACTCACTGGTATGCTCCCTTCCATATTTACCGCACTTCCTCAGCCCGGAGCTTGATATCGCCCTACGATCATCCATCTTCATCTTTTTGTTGTTTGGAGCAAAACCACCACTTCCAAACTACTTCCCGTTCCAGTTCTTATCACCACCACCTGTCTTTTTCTCCTCCACCACAGTCTCCTCTCTCTAATCATACAACCTACCCACCAGGTCTACAACTGACCGAAAGGTACCCGGTGAGGCAACAATCAAATGCTTGCGTATATCAGTCGGCAACCCCTTGACATATCTCTTAATCTTCCTTGATATCAGAGTCACCTGATCAGGCACCAGCCTTGCCATGTCAATGAATTTTGTGATATATTGTTGGTGCGTCATAGTTCCCGCTTCCAGCTGCAGGAACTCCCTCTCAATCTTGTCCAACTCCCAGTGAGGACAGAGCTCCTCAATCACCAACTTTTTCAGTTCTGGCCACCTTATCTTTCCAATGGCCCTGCTAGCCTCGGCCTGGACAATATTGTCCCACCAGCATAAGGCCGAGTACACCAACAAGTGGGTGGCAAACTTCACCTTCTGATCTTCTAGGCACTCGCTGATATCAAGCACTGCGTCCATCTCCCTCACCCATCGGTGCACAGCAGCAGCATTCCCATTCTCATAAAAAGTCGGGGGCTTGCATCTCTGAAATGCTCCATCGTTACATCCTCATGCAGTTTCTTGCACCACATCCTCCTCCTCCTTCTCACTCGAGACAACCGTCTCAGCCTCCGATTGTTCTCCTTCTCCTCTTCCAGTGGGCTTCCTCTTTTCCTTCCTCTCTTTCTTTTCATCCTCCCTCACAACTTTAATCACTTCGGTCACTACAGACGGTAGAATCGTCTGCATGACTTGATGGACTTTCTCTACCACTGCCTCTTTCACCGAGGCCCTTAAGTTTGCGATCTCATCATCACCCTCCTGATGATGCATCTCGGGCTCTTCATGGTTCCTCTTAGTAGTCTTAACCCTATTCCTTGTAACTCGCGGTTCGACACCACCTCCACCATGCGCTCCACCCTTAGACACCTTAGATGATCTACCTCCAGCCATTTTCTATCACTACAAGATTCAAACACTAACACGGTCATTCAAGGTAATAACTTAGTTTATGTTGAGTATAGTAAGTCCTTAATTACAGTGGCCAGTTGTGATTAGCCACTTACGTTAGTCTTCACACACCAAGCATTCCTATCCTGACCATATCAGTATCTAAACCTACTAAAAGCACATTAGCCAAATAACACACGCACATAATACTAGTTAACATTAAGAAATTAATTACCTGATGGCACGTTGGTAATCGGGCTGACATTTCTCCATTCGTCCCATTTTCAGTTTAAGATTAGGTTTTCAAAATATTTACCCAATTCTCTTAAACTTTGGCTCTGATACCAACTTGTAAGGCCCAGTTCCCAGGCACCTCACAGCTGGTCATTCATAGCACTAAACATACATAATAATATATATTTCATAAAATGAGCAACAGAATTTGGTTAAAAAACCCATTCATTTCATTTATAATTACTGTTATTACGCAATACATCGTTGTTCATTAGTAACAAAAAGATTGTTTAAATGCATTACAAAACAACAATATATCATTAAAAGGTGAATGGATGTCAGTCTTGCCCCGCCAAATAGCTTCACCCTCGTGCCATCCTCAGCGATATTTACCTACCAACTGAAAATGTATAAAAGTCAGCGTTGTTGAGTGAGTTCTAGTTTGAAAAGTATGAAAATACGTGTATAGATATATGAAAATATCCCTATTTGTAAATTACCTCCTTTATTTTAGTATGTGACAACACATCATACATACATCAAGGTAATACTTTCTTTCATTCTTTACTGTACGCATTTGTTCATTTCACACTTTTATCATTATCTTTCACTTTCTTCCGGACCAATGTGCAGTACCCCAAATATTATGCACGAAGCTGATGCTGGGCCTGTGGTCTATAAATCGACCACGAACGTTATGCACTAAGCTGACCCAGTCAAGTAGGGTATGCTATAAGGGCCCCTGTCAGTCTCAATGACTGACGCTGTGTGCATCTTTCGGGTAAGCTAAACCGCACACAGTTGAGCTAACGACAACATGGTCGTGCACCTCCTTTCATTTGCTTGCAAGACTTTCATTCATTTCTTTTTGTTCCACTTTTCTTTATCATTAATCTTTCACTTTTACAAATGATAATGCTTTACGTATACGACCATAAGCATACCACTTAAAGTCACACAATATATTATAATATAATATGGAACATAGGAATAGATCACAATCATGCATAACATAGACAATTATAGCCCTAATGTCAAACTATGGTCAAACCCTTTTCTGTTCTTCCCAAAATTTCAGAAAAATTTTCAAAGTGTTGAGCGCATGGGAACTATACAGGCACATGAGCCCTATTTGTGCGCATTAACACTATTCGGGTGCTTGGCCTACACTTAACTGCTTTCCACTAATTTTGGGCCCATGAACTGCTCCGGAGCATGAGCCTATACATAGGCACCTGGGAAAAAAGTTGGTCGCATGAGCACTATTGGGGCGCCTGATCCCAACACTTGGGCGTCTGAACAAGTTTTCTAGGCGCATGAACTACTACCTGTTCAGACGCATGGGTTATACTTTGTTTTTCTAAGGCATAGTTGGGGCGCATGGGGTATTGTTTGGGCGCATGGGCCATACTTTATCTTTTCTAAGGCAAAATTTCTGGCGTATGCGCCTTATATAGCCGCATGAGCAACCTGTTTAACATACTTCTCAATTATTTTCAGTCCCAAACATCATTTCATCCTATTCTAAGCTTCTTAATACCATTCTAAGCATAAACATTTCATAAACATCCATAAAACATCATCATACAACATAAAACATATGGGTACACACGCTTACAAATTATAAAATTATTTTAATACATTTTTAGCCCTATGAAGTGTTAAAAACATGTAAAAATACGGGGTCTAGAACTCACTTTGTGTTGCAAACAAGCACAACTCCTACAAACTTGTTTGTTCACCAGTTCAAGCACCTAAAACAACTCACAACTAAGCCAAACACCTAAAACACATAAAAATCAGTTCTAAGGTTAAAAACCCAGCAAAACCGACCAGAAACACTTAAAACACCTACCAATTATGTGAATTTCAGTCCTTTTCTCCTTGAAAACTCGAAAGAACTTCACCTTTTTCTTCTTCTTCCTTTTCCAGTCAAAAAGCAATAAGTATGAGTATGGAATGGGCGGCCATGCTTTAAAAAGGTGAAACTTTTGACTTTTGTGTACTATTTACACAACACCCCCTTTGACTTTTATCTCTTTTTATTTTCTATTTGATACTTTTTCATTCTATTTTTTTTGATAAACTTTTAGGTGTTACAATTGATGAACTGTTGTTCCAGCTACTTCAAATACTCAAATTCAATATATCCATATGAGAGAGGAAGAAGTGTAGATGTTTGATAGAGGCGTGTCGCAGTCAGGTAGTTGATCATGTTTTGTTTGTCAGCCTCCTTGTCTACCTGAGGTTGTTCAGTTGCCATAGCCTCTCTCTTAGGACTTTTATGAACTATGGAAAGAGTAGGAGCATATTTGTACAACCTCTTTTGCCTTTTTTCTTCTTTAACCTTGATGAGCAATTCTGCATCCTCTGCCTCTTTCTTCTCCTTTCTTAGGTCTAAGTCTGCCAGTTTATTTAAATCTTCTGTAACGCCTGGAAATTTTATTTGGAGTGTCATGCGACTGGAGTCCCATACGCATGGAACTCATGCGACTGGACTGTAGCATTTAAGGGAGAGGGCAGTCCTTACCCTCTCCCCATACACATGGAACTCATGCGACTGGACTGTAGCATTTAAGGGAGAGGCCATAAAAAGAAAAAAGAGAGAAAAAGGGAGAAGAGAAGAAGAAAGCTTTGTTCGAGCGGGTTCGAGAGTGCAAAATCGACGTGTAGCGGGTCAAACCGAAGCTCTACTAGACGGGATCGTTTAGGTGAGTTCTAGGACCCCTCTTTTACATGGTTTTGAATGATTTTGGGGCTTAAACATCTGAAAATGGTTTTTGAGTATTTTGGGTGTAAACTAGTTTATGTATGCATGTGTATTTGTATGATTCGTTTGGGGCTTGATTTCGGGCTTGGATATGCTTGAATGAGGCCGTGGTATGTTTCCCTATGGATTAGAAGGGTTGATTTGAGCTCAAACGAGGTCTGGAAGGGTTTAGAGGTCGAAAGTCGTGGCTGCAGTTTGAATGAACTGCATTCTGCACCAGTTAGGGCTAGGCAACCGACTGGAGGCCATACGACCGACTGGAGGGCGATTGGGGTTCAGTCGCACGATTGAGGTTCAGTCACATGGCTGGGGGTTCAGTCGCATGGGGATTCATGCGACTGAGAGCCCAGTTGCACAGGTGCTCATTCGCACGAGGTCAATTCGCATAAGGTCCATTCGCATATAATCCATTCGGACGATTGAGAGTCCATTCGCATGAATGGGGCCAATTGCATGGAGGCCATGCGACTGAAGGGTGTCCATACGCCCGAATGGGACTGTTGCACCTGAAGAAAAGTGTGGTTTAACTTCTGCCTTTCGAGGAAAGTGCAGATGTAGGTTTTGATGTAAAGGTTCCCGTAAGAGCATGTAAGATGGCGATTGAGACCTTAGTGAGCATGTTGGGCGTGATGATGACGTTGCATGTTTATGTATGATGTATGTTAAGTATGATGTAGCCCTGTATGATGGTGATGACTGATAACTGTTAAATGTCGATGTTCCTTGTTTCAATGTATGTTTATCTTTCCGTAACTTTACGTGTTATGTTTATGAACGAATGAAAAGTATTATGTAACGTAAAGTGAAAGATAATTAAAAGAGGAACGGAATGAAAGAATGCATGTATTAACGAATACGATAAAGTACAAAATGAATAAACACGTGAGGTAATGAATGGTGAGTATGTAAGTGACGGATGACGAGAAATAGATTACGTATCTCGGTACTGTGTCAGTCTTCAAACATGAGTCGGGGGTTTGTTAATTAGGCCCTGGCACAGTATCAGTCTTCGGACATGTGTCAGGGGTATTGCATGAGACGAGATAGAGATGTGAACAACTTTGTGTTGCAATAGACTCGGATAGAGTTCAATCCAGGTGATTAGCTCAAACGGGATCTTTGTCGCGTATCCCGGTGCTGTGTCAGTCTTCGGACATAAGTCGGGGGTTTGTGTGCAGGCCCTCGCACAGCATTAGCTTTCGAGCATGAGTCGGGGATATTGCATGAGGCAAGATCTAGTTGAATAAGTAGAGGATCGCATACTCCGATACTGTGTCAGTCTTCGGACATGAGTCGGGGGTTTGTGTATACATCCCGACACAGTATCAGTCTTTGGACATGAGTCGGGAGTAGTGCGTGAGAGTGAGATGAGATAAATGAGGAATGAATCGCGTGCTCCGGTACTATGTCAGTCTTCGGACATGAGTCGGGGGGTTTGTTACAGGCCCCGGCACAGTATCAGTCTTCGGACATGAGTCGGGAGTATCGCGTGAGTTGATGAATGAGAAAGATAATTATGAAAGAAAGAGAGTATGAAAGGGACGAAAGTTACAAATGTAATGAAAGTTAAATAACAAACGAATGAAGGTAATGAATGGAAGGAACATAATGTTAACGTATGAAACCTGATCCTTGTCACCCGACCTCAGTAATCATGGCTGCGCGCCATGAGGAGGGTAAAGTTTGACAGGATCTAGATAGAAGTAAAAGATAAAGAATGAATGAATGAAAGAAAGGATGATGAAGATAATAATGATTGTATTATCTATATGTACGTATGATGTGTGATCGCATGAAAGTAAAGGAACGGTTTTAATGGAAAGTAAAGTGCGTTTTATTTAAAACTAGAACTCACTCAGCAACGCTGACTTTTTATGTGTTTCAGTTGACAGGTAGTGTTGCTGAGGATGGCACGGGGTGGCTACTCAGCTCTTTTGGGATGGAATTCTTTTGTTTAATGCTTTTGTATAATGAAATGATATTTTATAATGAGTGTTGTATTACTTTGCAAAAGCGTTTTATTGAAATGAAAAGGATGTTTTTAATGTTTCCGCTGCAACGTTTTTATAAAGAACGATAAGAGTTATGTTTTGAGTGTGATGATTGACCAGCTGTGAGGTGCCCGGGAACGGGGCCTTACAAGTTGGTATCAGAGCCAAAGTTTAAGTGAAACGGGTAAATTTTCAAAATAAACCTTAACTTAAACTGAGAATGGGATGGAAAGGGAAGGGATGCCAATCTGAGTAGCTGCGTGCCATCAGGTATTTTCTTAAAGTTAACCGGTATTATGTGCGCATGTTATGTGTCTTATGTGTTGCTGGTAGATTTAGATACTGATATAGTCAGGACAGGTAATGCTCGGGGTACGAAGAGTAAAGTAAGTGGCTAATCACAACTGGCCACTGTAATTAGGGACTTACTATACTTGACATAAACTGAGCTATTCCCTTGAATGACCATGTTGGTGTTTGAATCTTTCAGTGTGTTAGAAGATGGCTGGCGGTAGATCTTCTAAGGCTTCACGTGGTGGAGGTGGTGGCGGACGTGGTGCTGAACCACGGGTCATGAGAGGAAGACCTAGGGTTAAGAAGGTGGTTCATGAGGAATCCGAAACCCCTCATCCGGAGGGCGGTGATGAGAGTGCTAACTTGAGAGCCTCGATGAGAGAGGCGGTTACGGAGGAAGTGCATCAGGCCATGCAGACGATCCTACCGTCTGTAGTGACCGAGGTGATAAAGGCTGTTAGAGATGGGGAGAGACAGGAAAGGGGTAGACCTTTGGGCGAAAGGAGACGGCCCGAGACTGAAACAGTTTTCTTCGATGACGAAGAGGAAGAAGAGGAGGAAGAGCTTGCGCCGGAGGCGGCACGAGGCTGTAATTATAGGGCGTTTCAACGATGCAAGCCCCCAACTTTTGATGGTAATGGCACTGCTGCTGCTGCTCACCGATGGGTGAGGGAAATGGAAGCTGTTCTAAACATCAGCGAGTGCCGAGAAGACCAGAAGATAAAGTTTGTTGCCCACTCTTTCGTGGACTCAGCTTTGTGCTGGTGGGACAACATAGTCCAAGTTGAGGGTAGTTGGGCTATCGGAAGGATGAGATGGTCAGAGTTGGAAAGGTTGGTGATTGAGGTGTTCTGTCCTTGCCGTGAGATGGATAAAGTTGAAAGGGAGTTCCTGCAGTTGGAGGCGAGGACAATGACGCATCAGCAATATACTACCAAATTCAAAGAAATGGCATGGCTGGTGCCGGATCAGGTGACACCTCTTTCGCGGAAGATCAAGAGGTATATTCAGGGCTTGCCGGAGGATATCCGTAGACACATGATCGCTGCCCGACCAAGCACGTTCAGGTCGGCGGTAGATCTAGCGGGAAGGTTGTATGACGAGCTGGAGGCGATGGCGATAACGGGCGAAGCGGAGGAGCGAGCCTATGTTAAGAAGGGGAAAGGAAGGCGAGATAGTAATGGTGGAATGGTGGCCGAAGGTAAGGTGATGAGGGTTGATGATCGAGAGAGGATGACAAGAGAGGATGAGGTATGCAAGAAGTGTGGTAGAGGCCATGAAGGGGAGTGCAAGTGGGGACTGAACGTCTGTTTTCAGTGTGGGAAGGAAGGCCACAGGGCAAGGGATTGCCGCGTGGCTAAGTGCTACAACTGCGGTGAGACTGGACATCTGAGCAGGGATTGTAAGAGGTCAAAGGCAGGAAGCTCCGGTGCGAGGAAGGGGAACAGAGGGTGAAGGCTACAGCTTTTTCCATGACCAAGAGGAGGTTAGAGCGGACTTCGACTTGACGTCAGGTACGTTTCTGGTAATTTAAGTTTGTGCACTTATGCCTTGAATGCGATGCTAGTAGTAGTTTCGTTCCTACTGCCTTCTGTTGTAAGTTGCATGTTAGGAGAAGGAACATCGATGAGCCCTTCGATGTAGAGATTACTATTAATGGATTCACTAGGTTACCTGATGCCCTAGAGGATTGCGTGATGCAATTGAGAAAGCGTTTGTTCCTGCTAGACCGTTCGGGACAGCCTTGGGTGAATAGGCGTACACCATAAGATGACTGGGCTAGTAATCCACGAGGCGTGGACGTATTGCCTACTTGGCCGATGTAAGGTATGTGGATATACCAATATCCCAACCGTCAGAGGTACCGAGACCTGAGTAAAGATTATTGGTGGCCAGGTATGAAGCATGATATGGTGAAGTATAAGAGTGAATGCCTTACTTGTTTACAAGTGAAGGCCAAGCACCAAATACCGTATGGGAAATATTGAGGTGATCGAGACTACGACCGAAAAGCTCGAAAGGACTAAAGCCCCGATGGAGATAGTCAAAGATAGACCAGAAGTCGTATGTTGATAAACGATGTAGAGCGATTGAATTCCAGGTGAGAGACTGGAAAAGAGATGAGACAGCATTGCCCACAAAGGTTTAAGGAACAACAGGTTTCGGGGACGAAACCCGTTTAAGGGGGTGGACTTGTAACACCCGGAAATTTTGTTTGGAGTGTCATGCGACTGGAGTTCCATACGCATGGAAGTCATGCGACTGGAGTCCCATACGCATGGAAGTCATGCGACTGGAGTGCCCATACGCATGGAACTCATGCGACTGGAGTGCCCATAGGCATGGAACTCATGCGACTGGACTGTAGCATTTAAGGGAGAGGGCAGCCCTTACCCTCTCCCCACACTCACAAACACCGGCCATAGAAAGAAAGAAGAGAGAAAAAGGGAGAAGAGAAGAAGAAAGCTTTGTTCGAGCGGGTTCGAGAGTGCAAAATCGACGTGTAGCGGGTCAAATCGAAGCTCTACTTGACGGGATCATTTAGGTGAGTTCTAGGACCCCTCTTTTACACGTTTTTGAATGATTTTGGGGCTGGAACACATCTGAAAACTATTTTTGAGTATTTGGGTGTAAACCCGTTTATGTATGTATGTGTATGTGTATGATTCGTTTAGGGCTTGATTTCTAGCTTGGATAGGCTTGAATGAGGTCGTGGTATTTTTCCCTATGGATTAGAAGGGTTGATTTGAGCTCAAACGAGGTCTGGAAGGGTTTGGAGGTCGAAAGTCACGGCTGTAGTCCGGGATGAACTACATTCTGCATCAGTTAGGGCTAGGCGACCGACTGGAGGCCAATCGGCCGACTGAGGGGCGATTGGGGTTCAGTCGCACGATTGAGGTTCAGTCGCATGACTGGGGGTCCAGTCGCATGGAGGTCATGCGACTGAGAGTCCAGTCGCATAGGTGCTCAATCGCATAGGTCTATTCGCATGGAGTTCATTCGTATAGTGTCCATTCGCATGACTGAGAGTCCAGTCGCACGATAGAGAGTCCATTCGACTGAGGGTCCAATCGCATAGGTGCTCATCCGCATTGGTCCATTCGCATGATGTTCAGTCGCATGGAGGCCATGCGACTGAAGAGTGTCCATACGCCCAAATAGGGCTGTTGTGTACGAGGAGAGGCATAGTGTAATTACGGACTTTCGGGGAAGAGTAGGGGTAAGTAATGATGTGGTAGTTCCCGTAAGTACATGTAAGATGGTCGTCGAGGCGTTAGAAGCGATGTTAGGCATGATGATGATAGTGTTGCATGTTATGCATGATGTATGTATGATAAGTATGATGTAGCCCTGTATGATGGTGATAACTGATGACTGTTAAATGTCGATGTTCCTTGTTTTGATGTATGTTTATCTTTCCGTAACTTTACGTGTTATGTTTATGAAGGAATGAAAAGCATTATGTAACGTAAAGTGAAAGATAATGAAAAGAGGAACGGAATGAAGGAATGCATGCATTAACGAATATAATAAAGTACGAAACGAATCAACACGTGAGATAATGAATGTTGAGTATGTAAGTGACGGATGACGAGAAGTGGATTGCGTATCCCGGTACTGTGTCAGTCTTCGGACATGTGTCGGGGGTTTGTTAATCAGGCCCCGGCACAGTATCAGTCTTCGGACATGAGTTGGGGGTATTGCATGAGACGAGATAGTGAGGTGAGCAACTTTGTGTTACAACAGACTCGGATAGAGTTCAATCTAGGTGATTGACTCAACCGGGATCTTTGTTGACAGGATCTCAGCCTCTCGTGTTGATCAGTTAGATTATGTTTGCAGCGGATTTAGCACTTTAATTAGCAATTAAGCAAGAACATAAAAGATATTGCAATTCAAAAGCATAGAGAGAGAAGAGTTCTGCGAAACATTAATTGTTCATTACTAACCACGTTTCGGCAATTAAAACAGCATGGCTTGCCATCCTTATATAGGTGGCAAAAGCATGGTGGTGATGTCCTTTTTCTGACATCACGGAATATTCAAATTACAACTGACAAAAACATAAAACT
>BJCO01783795.1:0-11515 GCA_018326465.1 Flaveria floridana | reverse complement strand
ATGTAAAGAGTGCATTTCTTCACGGGGAAATCCGTGAAGAGGTCTACGTCAGTCAACCCGAGGGATTCGAAGATCCTTATTATCAGGACAGAGTCTACAAGTTGGACAAGGCTCTGTATGGGCTACATCAAGCTCCTCGAGCTTGGTATGAGAAGCTCTCCACCCACCTGCTAAAACACGGGTTTTGTAGGGGTGTGATTGACTGCACGTTGTTTATCAAAGAGAGAGACGAAGATTTACTGATAGTGCAAATTTATGTGGATGACATTATCATCGGTTCGCGAAACAAAGATCTATGTAAAGAATTCGAATCTGTGATGAAGGCAGAATTTGAAATGAGTGCCATGGGAGAAATGAAGTTCTTCCTGGGATTACAGGTGGATCAAACTCCTACCGGTATTTTTCTTCATCAGACTAAGTATGTCGAAGACATTCTTAGTCGATTTGATATGGAAAATGTCACTGCTGCCGGTACCCCACTCGCCACAAATCATGATGTGGCACCTGATGAGAATGGGGATTTGGTGGATGCCACTATGTATCATGGGATGATTGGATCTCTCATGTATCTCACTGACTCGCATCCAGATATCATGTATGCCACATGTCTATGCTCCAGATATCAAGCCAAACCGAAAGTAAATCATCTGATTGGGGTGAAAAGGATTTTTCATTATCTGAACGGTACTCCAGCACTGGGGTTGTGGTATCCTCATGATGATGACTTTGAGCTAACGGCATATAGTGATTCAGACTACAGCAACTGCAAGATGAACTTCAAGTCTACATCAGCAGGGTGTCAGTTCTTTGGAAGGCGTTTAGTCACCTGGCAATGCAAGAAGCAGACCTTGGTTTCCTTATCAACCTGTGAAGCTGAATACGTTGCTGCTGCAAGTTGTTGCTCTCAGATCATCTGGATCCAACAGCAAATGCGGGACTACGGTTTGCAATTTTCTAACACCCCTATATATGTTGATAACTCTGCTACCATAGCTGTAACTAAAAATCCTATTCAACACCCTAAAACAAAACACATCGGATAAAGTATCATTTCATACGTGATTGCTATGAAAAACAATTAATTGATGTGGTTAAAATAAACACGGATTTTCAACGCTCCTACCTCTACACCAAACCGTTTGATAAACCCAGATTTTTCTATCTGTTAGAGGTCCACAGCTTGAAAAAGAAAAGTGACATTATTTCAGAAGACACAGATGCTTAGTCCGACACTTGTTCAGTTTTTCATTTTAATTTTATATTTATTTTTATTTGTTTTAATTTCCTTGTCTTATGAAAATCCAAAAACACAAAAAGATTTTTTGTTTTAGAATTTTAGGGGGACATTAGTCTACTTTGAGTATTTATTTACTTAAAAAAAGGGGGGTGGGGAAGGGCAGATAAGCTAAAAGGCAAAAACAACAAAGATAAGAATGTGATTTAATGCTATGGAAAGTGATAGTACACAGGCGTCAAGTTACATGGAACACCAAAAAGATTTTCAATTTTTGCAATTTTAGTTTATTTAAATCACAGAAAATTGTTAGTCAGAGAATTCTAAGTCTAACGAATTAGGAAAATGATAGTACGCTTGTTTGTAACTGTAATTATACTGAGAAAGTCGATCTAGGGAGGTGCTAGTTCATTATACGATATGTCGGTAGATTCATCACAATAGACTAGTAGACATCATTGGTGAACTCTATTTAAACTAATCTGTTCAACTGATTGTGGGTTCCCATCTTATCACTGGTTAACACAATCAGTTATTTCCAATAAGGGATGACGAGCAAATTAACGCCACTAAAAGTGTGCGGATGACCACAAAAAGAGCAAAGCACGAAAAAATGAAAATAAACGCAATCAAGCTTATAACCTAGGTTGTTGGTGCGTTATGTGCAAAAGAAAAATTTAAAGATGCTCTAACAAGAAGATAGGTTATGTGCCTCTCTGCTATGCAATGGCACTAACCTGAGGATAAGCATAACCTAGATATTCTAGAATTTATTGTTGTTTGCCGCCTCTCTGCTGTGCGATGGCACTGACCTGAGGCTTGGTTTCTCGTTGAAATATCTATGAATAGTCTCTTCTTGTCAAAATACTCGTAGACCGTTCAAAAATCTCCTGAGCAATGTTGATTACCATATAAGAGTGGGATCCACAAATGTTGGTTGAAATAATATAACCTAATACATCACCAATAGTTGTCAAAAGTCTGTGTATGGATTTAAGTGGAAAAGTATACTGACAATCTTCGTGGCTGCACCGCCTGATGTTCAAAATCAACATGTGTTACATATCAGATCAAGCATGATTCCTAGTTAGAACTTAGAAGTCTCAGATGAATGAGAAACTATGATATGTAAATATGTTAGTTTCCATCTCAATAAATATAGAAAAGTTCCAAGTAATTAAGTTTATGCCTGTCTGATTCCATATGAATCTGGCTTCAAAATGATGTTAATGCTAATAGGCTTATCTACCCAACCCTACAAAATCACAAAAACATGTTTATTTAGTTACTTAGTTTAGTCTTTCAAATTAATTGCAAAGTGTGTTAGTGTCGGACTGTGCTATGTTACTCATTGTTGTGAACGTCACAAAATGAACTTAACGTTAATCTTAAATGAATTGTTTCTGAAAAGGTAAAAGGATCACGTCTGAGGTGATCAGGTGGATAAATCGATCACGTCTGAGGTGATCAGGTAGATAAATGGATCACATCTAGGTGATCAAAAGGTTCATAATCTTAAAATGGTCATGTCTGAGATGATCAAATTGATCAAAATGTTTTATCTATTGTTATAAGGGCATAAGTGTTCAAGGGTCAAAAAAAGGCAAAATTTCACAAGTATGACCCATTCACATGACCGGACCATGAATATGGACCAGTCGTATGAATGGACCATACGAATGAACCCATTCGCACGACTAGACCATGAGTATGGACCAGTCGTACGAATGGACCATACGACTGAGTCCAATCGCACGATTGGAGGTGACCGACTAAAACAGTCACATGAATGAACCTCAATCGTACGATTGAAGAAGGCCGAATGGGCAAGCCGCACGACTGAAGATTAGTTGCACGAATCAATCGTGCGACTAGGCTCGGTCACACGACTGAAGGTTGCCCTAGTATAAATAGAGGGGGAGTCGGTCTTAGTCGCCCCATACTCCCAAATCGCCACTCAGACGCACGATTCACACATATACTACCGTAATCTCATTTGAGCTTCTTAGATCCGTTTTAGACACGTTCTGACCATTTGTTTCTATTCCATAGGTACTGCGCGACATCATTTGAATGATTAATCAATTACTACAACGTTAAAATGACCTTTACAGTGCCCTAACTTAAAACCAAAACAAATAAGACCAATAAACCACCAAAACTGTGATTCTGATCAAATTAAAGTTATTAGAGGTTTAATCGGTCATATGCGAACCAAATGAGTCAATCCTCAACGTCTAACATCAATTATTGCTCAAAAATCAAATTTGAATTAGTAAACTGTCGGACATGCGATTGGACACACTGATGAACTCCAATCGCATGACTGAGCGAGACGAATGGCTAATCGCATGACTGAGAGGGTCGAATGGCTCAATCGCACGACTGAACCATGCGTCTGAGTTCAATCGCACGACTGAGGTAAATGCATGTGCAAACGTACGACTAAGTCCAGTCGCTTGACTCAGTCGCACAAATGAGCTCAATCGCAAGACGAGATCTCAGTCGTGCAGCTCAGTCGCACGACTAGATTCAATCGCTCAGTTCAGTAGTACGACTGAACAAAATGTTCAATTACATGAAACAAGTTTGGCATACTTTGACACGTACTAATGTTTATTTACTTTGTGTCACAGATGGCAAGTCGGTGGCCTATGAGCTCTAAGCACAACATCTGTGCTTATCTTGATCCCTCTTCCCGCAACGTTGCGGAGTTTGCTGGCATCATTACTTTCTTACGACGCTCGAGGATTTTCCGAGCGATCTCTACACCTTGCACACCTTACCGATCCATACAGCAGGCGTTTTGGGAAGGCGCTGCGGTAGATAGGTCTACTGAGCCCCACACTATCAGGAGTTTGATATTCGGGGAGGCCATCCAGATTACCGAGGAGATTATATCAGGACGGTTCTGGAGTTCGGGGATGATACTGATTGCCCCACCCAATTACATCCCCTCACGGTTAGAGGCTGCTTTATAAGGGCTAAGTATTCTAGGGACATCAATGCAAGTATGCTCAATAAGAGCAACCTGTGCCCCCAGTTTAAATACTTGGCCCATGTACTTCTGAGATGCATCGCATCCAGGAAGGGTGGATTTCATGAGCTTTCAGACCAGATGAAGAACGCATACACTGCACTGGTGCTGAATCATCGATTCAGCTTATCCAGGATGATCTTCACCTATTGATCAGAAGCTCCCCTCGCTGCCGAAGGAGAAAGAAGATGCTGTTGTCCTGGAGGTCATGGACGACACGACTCTGGGAAGGATGAGGGTATATTGGGGGAAGTAGGTGAATCCCCCGGTAAGGAGATTGTTTGGGCATCTGGCCTTGGAAGATTACGTGGCACCGTCGAAGAGAAAGTGGCACCACGACGATAGTGACTCAGATATTGAGCCGATAGCTGCTCCTGATGATGATTCAGACGATGAAGACAGTGGTGATGGTGGAGATACAGGTCCGTCGCATACTCAGACCACTACTACTGATGCTACATCTCCACCATCTCCACACAGTGATCTACAGACAGCAGGTTTCCATCAGGAGTTCCAACCTGATGAGGAGGAAGAGTCTGATGATGAACCACTGACCAGGACGGTGGGCAGCAGGGTGGTTGCCACCGAGAGAGGTCTAAGGATGGTTGGTGGATGTCCGGGCGGGTCTAGGGAGACTACCACAGATCCATCTTACATCCCAGACCAGCCCAGCAGGCAAGGGGAAGCCTCCGGGTCCAGGGGTACTCGGAAGAAGAGGATGGCTCAGCCACATGGGCTGAAGCCCAAGAGACGGAGGATTACACTGATCACTACCTTCACCACCACTTCCACCACTACACCACCCACCACAACTACCACCACTTCACCACCACCACTACCACCACTACACCACCTACCACCACTATACCACCCCCAATCTTCACCACCACCACCACTAGCCACCAAGCTGGCCCATCCACATTCCCCACAGGATCATCCCTCCCTCCTATTAGAGTGGAGGAATAGCTTGCAGCACTCAATAGGATGGTGCTGAAGCTGTTAGCAGCCGATGAGGAGAAATCAGCTAAGCTACGTCAGCTTGAGGAGCTAAATGCTTCTCAAGCTCAGCAGATTGCTCAGCAGGCTGAGCAGATCGCCCAACTCCACGAGCACAAAGAGGAATCAGTGAAGAGATTAGAGGAGTTGGAGGCTGCTAACAAGAAGATCTTGCTCAAACTAAAAGGATCGCAAGATGAGACTTTGAAGATAGGGGAAGGAGATGACGATAGTGATGATGATGAGGATGATGATGAAGAGGATATGAGTGAGGATGATGATGAGGAGGGTGATGGATAGGAAAGAAGTAAGGATGATAATGATGATGATGATGATGAAGGGGATGCAGCTGCATCTGTCTCTGCTCCTTGTCAAGAGCAAACGACAATGAGGAAACAAGACCAGGGAGCATTATCGTCTGCCCCGCCTACCTCACCCTCAGCTGAAGACACAGAGAGGATTCAAGGCAAAAGTAAAGATTAGACGTTTTACTTTGTTCAACTTTTGTACTTGAAATCATCATTTAAAGTTATGAAAATAATGTATATATTTATTATTCAGTGTTTGATTATTTTGATTACATACTAACTATTGTTGTGTTGCATGTCTAAATCAAGCAGATCTAACATTTCAGCAAGATGAGTACGATGTTGCTCCCTTACAGCAGATCAAGTCTCAAGTGACTATGACACTTGATCTGCAAGGGATCGTCAGGAGGTCCGTGAGTTACACTCTTGAAGAAGGAGAAATAATTCACGACCTCACTGATGAGAAACTTGCTGAAATGTTCCAGCTGAATCCTGACGAGATAGTGAAGGATGCTCCTACCTTCGACGTGGATAGTGATGAGGAGCTAAACGATATAGACGAGATTGAGATAGAAGACATCACAGCTCCGCATTATCCTGAGTATACTGATCGAGAGGGTAATGTGATTCCCAATCTGGGTAATACTCTCGGCATCGATACTTTTGAGAAACTGAGCCAGAACGAAAAGGAAGCAGAAGCATCTATAAGCCAAGCCCCAGCCTCGGACGCCGATGTAGATATCAGAAAGGCTGAAGGGGCAGCTTGCTTCTCAGAGATAAGAGCCCAGCGCGCTACAGCTAAGCAAAGTACCTACACTAAGATCTACAAAGTCAAGAAGCATCAGAAGGTGTCAGGGAAGATTATATCGTGGGCTCATTTTAAGGATCTCAACGTTTACGCAGTCAAAAGGGAGAGAGGAAGCAATACTTTAGATTCCCACACGATCTAAAGACTCTCCCTGGTTTTGAGCTCAACCAGCTGGCAAGACTGAAGCTGCTATATGCTGATATGAAGAAAATGTCAGGCTGGTTTGAGGCTGTGCTAAAACGTGAATATCTTACCAGATGGGTGAACTTCAAACCTCAGCAGGCTACGACGTACATCAGAAGATCTGAGGTGAACCCTATCACTGGAAGACCAAAGATTATTCTAAAATGGCACCCTCCACGCACAATGTCACGTATTCAATTGAGGGAGATGCCTCAAGATTTTGCACCCCATTTCAAATGGTGGTATTATAACTGGCGCACTGGTGAGGCAGTCATTGTTTTGGATAGAGAAGGGAAGGTAGAGACGATAAGGGTATTTGACCCTATGTGGCTA
This sequence comes from Flaveria floridana, assembly GCA_018326465.1. Classification (NCBI taxonomy): domain Eukaryota; kingdom Viridiplantae; phylum Streptophyta; class Magnoliopsida; order Asterales; family Asteraceae; genus Flaveria; species Flaveria floridana. Next base: position 4,616 of record BJCO01783795.1, on the reverse strand, counting down.
ACCAACTTATCTGCTTCTGATGTCTGCATCTTGTACAGGTGGCCATTATTTTTTGATACACAGGATATAGTGCAAGCACTGCAATTCCAACATGTCATACGTTTATGCTCCGCACTTAATATCCATGCTGGTGTTTCTAAAGAAGAACGGCCTAAGAGATTTGAAGAGTTTAAAAGGGAATTCAAAGATTAGATAGAACTACGTCCAAGGGGGAGTTTGTTGGTACACATGTCCCTAGTTCTAGTTCTAGTTCTAGTGAGCTCAAATGTAATAGACTTTCATTTTGCAACACTTATGTAATGTTTGAATATATGGAATGAAAAACTCTTCTGTGGATGTTCATTGTTTATTTAATGTTATATCTATTAATATGATTTATTGTTACACGCTTATATGAACATGTTATATAGGTTTACAGTTGTTAGACATAGTTCTGTATTATTAAATGTTCAGGAATATGTTTAACTAAGTATCGTGATTCAGTCGCACGACTGGACCATGCGAATGGGCCAATCGCACGACTGAAGCAGGTGATTGAGTCAATCACACGATTGAGTCATAAGACTGACTCAGTCATACGAATGAATCAATCTCAGTCGCACGACTGAGCCATACGCATGGCTCAGTCGTACGAATGAAAGCTGTAACCTATAAATACCACTTAATTCGTGGAAAAATGTAACACTTCAAGTATTATCAACCCTAGTCGTTCCTGTTCATCCAGAGAGTCCCTTCCCACTTCATAGAACGATTCTGATCGATTCTAATCAATTCTTAAAGTTTTCTCATCATTAGTTTAGATCAGATTAATGTTTTCCCTGATTGGATTGCCAATCAAATAGGATTCCGCACTATTTGATCTGGTTTCATGTAGAATCAGTTAGTACTCCATCCGTACATGGTCCTAACAGGTTAAAAGTGTCAAAATGACAAAAAGTATCAAAAGTTGGTACAAAAGTGGGCATGGCCGCCCACTCTAATCTGCACATCAACTTTCATTTGGTTTTAGAGAGAGAAAGAGCAGAGAGTTCGAGTTTCTAGAGAGAAGAAGAAGAGGAAATTGAATTCAAGGTAAGAATTCATTGTTTCAAGTGTTCTTGATTGATTTTCAGTCTCGGTTACATGCTTGTATGTGTTTGTATGTTCGGTTGTGTGTTTTTGATGGGTTTTTAGGTGTTTGAGCTCATAACTAACAAGTTTGTAGAAGTCTACCCGGAAGTTTGATAAAGGTGAGTTCTAGAACCCCCTTTTAACATGTTTTAACTAATTTTGGGGCTAGAAATGCATGTAAGTATGTTTTTATAAAAATGGGTTTTATTACCCGTATGTGTATGTATGAATGTGTGTGTGGGTGGGTGTAAGTTTGAGATTTATATATGGTTATGTTCATATTATGATGCTTAGAATGTTAGTACTAAGATTAGATCATGATACATGTTAGTTTGGGGGATGAATTATGTTGATTAGGTGTAAGTTGTTTGCCCATGTGCCTAAACAGTGGCCCATGCGCCCAACGGTCAGCACCGTCAAAGTATTCCCATGCGCCCAAGACCCCATGCGCATAAATATTAGCCAAGCGCCTAGAAATTTTCCCAGAATGACTAAGTTTTGGGCCATGCGCCCCAATAGTGCCCATGCACTCAGGACCTTCCCATGCGCCCAGAAGGCCATGCGCCTGCATAGTGCCCATGCGCCTGCATAGTGCCAATACACCCAAGACTTAGAATTTATTTTCTGAATTTGGGAAAAATGTAAAGAGTAGACTTTGACTTGGGATGTTCCCGGGAGTGATGAAAGTTGACTTTAAGATGTTAGGTATGATGTGATGAGTGTGATATGTCATGTATGATGAATGTATGATATGAAAACATGTATGATGTGTTATCTTCTAATGATGTTCAAAGTGTGTATATATATTATAAAATAATATACGATAAGTATTATGCTATTACTTTACGTAGTATGATGAACGTATGAAAGAACGTAAAGAATAATGTAACGAAGTGAAAGATAAAAAAGATGAGAAGTAAAAAGTAATAAATGAAAGAATGGCTTGCAAGCAAATAGAAAGGAGGTGCACGACCATGTTGTCGTTAGCTCAACTGTGTGCGGTTTTTCATAACCCGAAGGATGCATGCACGTTCAACCATTGAGATTGACAAGACCTTTGTGGTATGCCCTAGGTGACTGGGTCAGCATCGTGCACAATGTTCGTGAGTTAATTACCACAGGACCAGCATCAGCTTCGTGCACAATGTTTGTGGCATTGCCAATTGGTTTGAATGAAAGGGAGAGATGACTAGCCCTATGTAACTGGGTCAACTTCGTGCACAATGTTCATAATTTAATTACCACAGGCCCAACACCAGCTTCGTGCACAATGTTCGGGTATTGTTCATCGATCCGTATGAAAGTAAAAGAAAGATGTAACGTATGGAAAGAAAGTAAGAACAATAAAAGAATGATGTAACGTACGATACGAAAGTTGGAGAATGAAAGTAAGATATAGTGGAAGGTACGAAACGAAAGAACGTATATGGAAGAGAATGTTAATGAAAAGCATGAAATGGAAGTAAGTATATGAAAGTGAATGCTAGATGAAAAGAATGGAATATAATAACGATATTATCTATTCATACGTATGATGCATGACTGCGTATGAAAACAGAAAATGGTTTTAACGAAAGCAAAGTATGTTATATTTTTTTATAAAACTAGAACTCACTCAGCAACGCTAACTTTTATGTACTCCAGTTGGCAGGTGATTGTTGCGGAGGATGGTACGGGGCAGCTACTTGGCTTATTTTTTATGGCATCCATTTTATATTGCGATAATGTTTTTGTGATGTAATGTAATAAGTGATGATTTGTAATGTAACAATGATGTATTATTTTACAAAAAACAATCATAATTATATGAAATGATTTTAAGTAATTTCCACTGCGATGTTTTAAATAAAGGTGTGATTTATGTGCGATGAATGACCAACTGTGAGGTGCCCGGGAAGGGGGCCTTACAGTTCTTCAGAAGAACAAAGCGAAGCTCAAAGCGAAGCTATGACTGATAGTGAGGATATGAAGAAGAAAGATGTGTCCTCATCCTCTGAAGGTCAGTGGGTTGAGTTTTGTAATGTCTGATATCTCTAGGAAACCCAAGCCAGTAAAGGCTTAGGTCCCCAACCTGAACTAATCATTTCCATACTTTTTGCAGGTTGTCCGCTACAGCGCTATCACTAATACCTGGATTATTGATAGTGGGGCTTCCAGGCACATGACCAGGAATTTATCTCTCCTTTTCAACGTCAAGCAAATTAAAGGGGAACTGTATCGTTCGTAAGCAACAAAGGAGGTTATATCACCGCTCAAGGCAAAGTGGGAAATGAGAAGGTAAAGTTCGACAAGGTAAACTACGTTCAACAATTGCAAAACAACTTGCTTTCTGTCTCCAAAATTTGTGATAAGGGTTTTAAGGTTGTGTTTGACAATAAGAAGTGTTACATACTTAAGAAGGAGTATGTTATCCCGGAGGAGCAAGTTCTAATGTCAGCTTCAAGATGTAACGATCTGTATGTCTTGGACCTTTCAAAAGCCTCCACTACTGAGTCTACTGCTCAGGGCTTCTTGTCAAAAGAAACTGAAAATGATTCAGTTTCTTGGCACAGGAGAATGGGAGAGATCAATCCCAGGAAGATGAATTATCTGGTTCAGAGTGAATGAAGTTACTGTCAAGAACTTCCCGCTTCCAGACTTCTGCATTGCATGCAAGAAAGAGAAATAGTCAAAGAAGTCTCACTAGTTAAAGAAAGTTCATTCTATCGAGATTCCGCTTGAGCTTCTACATATGGATATGTTTGGCCCTGTCAGGACAAAGAGCATTGCTAGTGATTGGTACTACTTTGTGGTGACGGATGACTACTCAAGATTCTCTTGAGTGATGTTTCTGAAAGCAAAGTCAGAGACATTTGAATCATTCAAACATCTTGTTACCATATTGGAGTCACTCTACAAGCTGAAGTACGGAAAATACGTTCAGACAATGGGACAAAATTCAAGAATCAGTGGATGGGGGCATTCTGTCATGAGAAAGGGATTGTTCATCAATTCACTTCTGCCTACACTCCACAGATGAATGGAGTTGCTGAACGGAAGAATAGGAGCTTGATAGAAACAACAAGGACAACGTTTACCGACTCAAAACTGCCAGTTCAATTATGGAACGAGGCAGTGGCTAATGCATGTTATACTCTAAATCGGGTCTTAGTGGTCAAACGTCATGGAAAAACTTGTTATGAGTTGCTCCAACAACATAAACCCAACTTGGAGTATCTGAAAACATTTGACGCACCCCCGTATACTGTTAAAGAAAATTCAGACTGGGAAGTTCTACGAGAAGGCAGAAGAAGGTATCTTCCTTAAATACAATATACTAGACAAAAGGGTTTACAATAACTCAACTGGTCAGGTAGAAGTGTGGTGTAATGTTGATGTTCAAAGATACACCACCCTCCTGCAGGAAAAGGACCTTCCTTTTTCTTCGACTATGATGGATTTTTTAAATCCTTCAATCTACCTTCTTCCCATTCTAATGATGTGTTGGCCACTCAAATGATGTACGA
>BJCO01783729.1:0-12682 GCA_018326465.1 Flaveria floridana | reverse complement strand
TCATATGCCGAAACAGTACCTAATACGCCTAAGGCTCATAAGCCTCAACAGTGCTCATATGCTTGAAAATGACTTAGAAAAAGTTAAGTGTAAGGTGATATGCCCAAACAGGGCTCTTACGCCTGAAAGATAGGCTTAAAGTTTAAGTGTGAGATGATAAGCCTAAACAGAGTCCTTATGAGTCTGAACAGTGGTCATATGCCTAGAAAAGTCAGCTGGACGACTAAGTGTAGGGTCATGAGTCCCAACAGTGCTCATACGCTCAAATAGCTTATACGCCCAAAGTGAAAATATTTCTAAGTGTAGGCTGATGAGCCTATATAGTGATGAAAAGTCTGAACAGGGCTCATGCGCCCAAACAGGGCTCATGCGCCCAAACAGGGCTCATGCGCCCAAACACTTAGAATATTTACAGAAATGTTTCCGGGAGTCTGAGCCTAAGGGTTTTGACCGAGGTTGACTTAGAGCTTATTAATAATGATGTTTCATGCATGATATGATTACTTATGATTGTTCCTTAATATAGTTATTGCTACTACTATTATTACTTATAGCATGTGACTTTACGTGGTATGTTATTATCATAACGTAAAGTATATCGTAATAATAAAGTGAAAGAGCAATAAAGCAAAGAAAAGGAACATTAATAAAATGTTAATAAGTCTTGCAAGCACATAGGAGGGACACGACCGTGTTGTCGTTAGCTCAACTGTGTTACGGGTTAGCTACCCATTATGCACACAGGGTCAATCAATTGAGATTGGCAGGACCTTTGTAGCGTGCCCTGGGTGATTGGGTCGGCCTTGTACATAGTCCACATAGCCCTTTCGAGGGATACAATTGAACCCTTCGGGGGGATACCCATAGCCCTTTCGAGGGATACAGTTGAACCCTTCGGGGGGATACCCATAGCCCTTTCGAGGGATATAGTTGAACCCTTCGGGGGGACACCCATAGCCCTTTCGAGGGATACAGTTGACCCTTTCGAGGGATATAGATGGCCCATCACCCGTTTTCCATCCCGCATATAGTTGGGGCATTGCGCACTGGTCCACATAGACAGTGGAACATAAAGTTAGAAAGTTTACAGACAAGGCATACAGTACAGAGAACGAACAATAATTGTTCACATAGTTAATGCGTGCTCGCATACACAGTACAGAGTTATAATTTACAGAAAAGAGTATTTTCATAAACAACATATAGAAAGTATTTTATTATGTATAAAACTAGAGCTCACTCAGCAACGCTGACTTTTATACATTTTCAGTTGGCAGGTAATATATAACCAAGTGTTGTTTCCTACTTCTTGGTGTAGGGTAGAAGGGGATTGTTAAGTGTTAGTGGTTTCTCTTATTAATGAGGAAATATTACTCAATAACTAAGATCACTCAAAGGATTTATAAGGAAATAAGAAAGCTTTTATTCCATGATAAATTTACAAACATAAATATCTTACAGGAAGGTTTTATTGAAAATCAAAAGGAAAATACAAGACTTTATTTTTAGTACATAGGTTTTTTCTCACAAACACTCTTTAAGTGCCAATGCCTTTTTTCTTCAATATGCTCATCCTTTTATAGTGCTTTTTGTGATAAGCTTCAGCTTTTGTCTTCTTTGTTTCTTTTCTATATTACTTGACATGACTTAATATCATGTCTCCTTTTTAATTGTCTTTATTTATTATCTTGAAATTTTGGATATACTTGAGACTTGATTTTTGTTTACTCTTTCCACGTTCACCTTATTTATCTTATCTGAAGACACCAACTTTGATTTTGATTGAGAATCTTTATTTAATCATATTAATTGTTGCAGGTCATTCATATCGATATCTATTTTCCAATGAATTCAGATCTTGGAATGTATCGATCAACATTTTAAGAATATCTATTTTTTCATGAAGTCATATCTATTATTCTATCTTTTATGAATATCTATTCTCCAGAAAATTACATTTCTTAAAAACAAAAATATTAATTATAAGATGATTGACTTCTTTTTGAGGACTTAATATTCATGTTTTCACTTTGTTTTGTACAAGAGGGACATATATTATCCGATATGTTCTCTGTATCTGTAAATTTTAAACTGAGCTTCAGGACTCGATTTTATAATTCCTCCTTCTAAAAGACTTATCTTGTATTTTAAAAATCGTATCGCAGAAGGTGGAGATACCTTAGCAGGTGATATCATAATTGACGAATACATGCTTTCTCCACCATAAGTTCTGAAATCTTTTTTAATAGCACATTCTAAAGCAGTCAGAATCACTCTTATGGCTAATGCTCTTCTAAAATGAATATTATATTCATCAAAACATTCAAAAACCTTTCTTGTGTTTTTAAAAGAGCAAAAAGACAATTGATATTTTTCTATTTGTATAAAATGATATGCAGGATAGCATTCATTTTTATAAAAATCTGGTCCTGTTGATAAAACTTTTAGCATTAATCTGTTTTTAGCATTTTTATAAAAATGATATAAATGAATATTATATGTCTATTTCTTTTATAGCATCAATCTGTTTATCCATCAATCTGTTTATCCATAAGCTTTTACCAGAATACAAAAGACTAATAAGATTTTTTTAACTAGGGATGGAGGAAATACAACAAAGAATAGATAAGCATCTTACACTTATGGATAAACATGTTGATGCTATAAAAGAAATTATAAGTTATATGAGGGAAGTGATAGAAGTATTTGAAAATATCCCAGAAAGTATCGATCAAATTAAAGAGATAGTTATGGGACAATATAATGTGATCGAATCCAAGATTACTATGTACAGGTTCGATAGTATGAGAATAAAATTCCTCATAAAAAATCATATGTTACGAGTAATAGATATTCCCTCTATCTCATCCCAAGGGACACAAACTATAGATCTTATTTCAAAAGATGAAGATGATCAAAAGGATAAATAATCTTTTTTGTTTAAACCATACTAAAAAAGACTACTACTTTAAAAGATAAAGTCCAAAAAATTCCAATGCTAGAATATCCTGTGGAAAATCAATGTACTAAGATGAAAAAGTTATATAATTTATGTGATTCAGATTCAAGATATGTTGATTTTACTGGGATTTTTTCCAGAATCAATTACTTACAAAGATCTTCTCCAAGAGAATTAGATACTGTTATGATTTCGGAGCTATAAATTTGATATATCTTACTTCTCCGGATTTTCTAGAGATAACAAATTTTTCAAAATGGGTTAAAGATGGAGTAAAAGATTGCTATATTAATAACCCATCAATTACTCCTAAAGAGATTTTGGCTTTAAAAATTTATCAGTAGGACCAGATTTTTATAAAAATGAATGCTATCCTGCATATCATTTTATACAAATAGAAAAATATCAATCGTTTTCTTGCTCTTTTAAAAACACAAGAAAGATTTTTGAAGGTTTTGATGAATATAATATTCATTTTAGAAGAGCAATAGACATAAGAGTGATTCTAACTGGTTTAGAATATGCTCTTAAAAATAGTTTCAGAACTTGTGGTGGAGAAAGCATGTATTCGTCAATTATGATATCACCTGCTAAGGTATCTCCACCTGCTGCGATACGATTTTTAAAATACAAGATAAGTCTTTTAGAAAGAGTAATTATAAAATCGAGTCCTCAATTTCAGTTTAAAATTTGCAGATACAGAGAACATACTGATAATATATGTCCCTCTTGTACAAAACAAAGTGAAAACATGAATATTGGGTACTCAAAAAGAAGTCAATCATCTGATAATTAAAATTTTTGTTTTCAAAAATGTAATTTCATGGAGAATAGATATCCATAAAAAGATGGAATAACAGATATGACTTCATGAAAAAATAGATATTCTTAAAATGTTGATCGATACATTCCAAGATCTGAATTCATTGGAAAATAGATATCGATATGAATGATGTGCAACAATTGATATGATTAAATGAAGATTCTCAATCAAAGTCAAAGTTGGTGTCTTCAGAGAAGATAAATAAGGTGAACGTAGAAAGAGTAAACAAAAATCAAGTCCCAAGAATGTCTAAAATTTCAAGATAATGAATGAAGACAATTAAAAAGGAGACATAATATTAAGTCATGTCAAGCAAAATAGAGAAAAGACAAAGAAGATAAAAACTGGAGCTTATCACAAAAAGCACTATAAAAGGAGGAACATATTGAAGAAAAGGGGCATCGGCACTTAAAGAGTGTTTGTGAGAAAAAACCTATATACTAAAAAAAGTCTTGTATTTTCCTTTTGATTTTCAATAAAACCTTCCTGTAAGATATTTGTGTTTGTAAATTTGTCATGGAATAAAAACTTTCTTATATTCTAATAAATCCTTTGAGTGATCTTAGTTATTGAGTAATATTTCCTCATTAATAAGAGAAACCTCCAACACTTAACACTCCCCTTCTACCCTACACCAAGAAGTAGGAAACAACACTTGGTTGTGCTGGATATTACTGAAGGAGCTAAAGAGGAGTTACCTAAGTTAACTTAGGTTTGGTCTAAAAAGGCCTAGTAAAAAGACTCTTAGTGTAACCCGGTTATATTACGGTCGAAATGGCAGAAAGGTAAGGAAGCGTGTTGGACCATAATCTTTTTAATTTTGAAATATTTCTATGTAAGGTCCCATTCCCGGGCACCTAAAAGCTGGTCATTCATCACACTCAAAACATAACTCTTATCGTTATTCATAAAATCATTGCAGCGGAACATTAAGAATATCTTTTTCATTTCAATAAAAAGCTCTCACAAAATAGTCATAAACGGTGACCTCTAGTAGTTCAGGATCCCCGTTCTCATCTTTACTCTTACAAAATACTATAACAGTTCATTACATAATATCATTTCATTATAAAAGCATTATAACAATGGATGCCATCCCAAAGGAACTGAGTAGCCGCCTCGTGCCATCCTCAGCAACAGTACCTGTCAACTGGAAACATATAAAAAGTCAGCGTTGCTGAGTGAGTTCTAGTTTTATAATAAAACATACTTTACTTTCCATTAAAACCGTTTCTTTATTTTCATGCGATCACACATCATACGTACACATAGATAATGCAATCATTATTATCTTCATCATCCATTTATTCTTTATCGTTTACTTCTATCTAGATCCTGTCAAACTTTACCCTCTTCATGGCACGCAGCCATGATTACTGAGGTCGAGTGACAAGGATCCCGTTTCATACGTTATCATTATGTTCCTTCCGTTCATTATTTTCATTCGTTCGTTCTTTAACTTTCATTACGTTCATTAACTTTCATCCGTTTCATACTTTCTTTCTTTCATAATTATCTTTCTCATTCAACTCACGCAATACTCCCGACTCATGTCCAAAGACTGATACTGTGCCGGGGCCTGTTATACAAACCCCCCGACTCATGTCCGAAGACTGACACATTACCGGAGCATGCGATCCTCTACTCATTCAACTAGATCATGTCTCATGCAATATCCCCGCCTCATGCTCGAAGCAGATGCTGTGCCGGGGCCTGTACATAAACCCCCGACTCATGTCCGAAGACTGACACAACACCGGGATACGCGACAAAGATCCCTTTCTAGTCAATCACCTGGATTGAACTCTATCCGAGTCTGTTGCAACACAAAGTTGCTCACTTCACTATCTCGTCTCATGCAATACCCACGACTCATGTCCGAAGACTGATACTGTGCCGGGGCCTGTTATACAAACCCCCGACTCATGTCCGAAAACTGACACAGAGTCGCTCACCTCATACCTATGCGTACAAGCCTTACGTTCGTTTATTCGTTCATTTATGCATGCACTCATTCATTACGTTCCTCTTTTCATTATCTTTCACTTTACGTTATATAATACTTTCATTAAATTTATTAGTCATAACACGTAAAGCCACGGAAAGACAAACACGTATCGAAAAAAGGAACATCGACATTTACTAGTCATCAGTCATCACCATCTATCATGGCAACTTCATACTTAATATAACATACATCTTGCATAACATGCAACACTATTATCATCGTGCCCAACATAACTTCTAAAGCCTTGACAGTCATCTACATGCACTTACAAGAACTTCCACATCAAAACTTACATCTATACTTCCCCCGAAAGATAGATATCGAACTATGTATCTCCTCGGGTACAACAGCCCTGTTCGGGCGATTGGGCACCCTTCAGTCGCATGGCCTCCATGCGACTGAACATCATACGATTAGACCATTGCGGATGAAGTCCCATGCGACTGAACCTCAATCGTGCGCATGGACCCTCAATCGTGCGATTGGACACTAAGCGAATGGACCTATGCGACTGAGCTCTCAGTCGTGCGATTGAACTGCTATGTGACTGAATACCTATGCGACTGGGCTCTCAGTCGTATGACCTGTCGTGCGACTGGACCCCCAGTTATAAGATTGAACCTCAGTCGTGCGATTGAACTCCAGTCGCCCCTCAGTCGGCTGATTGGCTCTCCAGTCACGTAGCCCTAACTGGGCGCAGACTGCAGTTCCTCACGAACTGCAGCCGCGACTTTCGACTTCTAAATCCTTTCAAACCTCGTTTGAGCTCAAATCAACCCTCCTAAACCTTAGGAAAACATACCACGACCTCATTCAAGCATATCCAAGCCCGAAATCAAGCCCCAAACGAATCATACACATACACATACACATACATACATAAACGGGTTTACACCCAAAATACCCAAAACGGTTTTCAGATGTGTTCCAGCCCCAAAATCATTCAAAAACGTGCAAAAGAGGGGTCCTAGAACTCACATAGAAGATCCCGTCGAGTAGAGCTTCGATTTGACCCGCTACACGTCTATTTTGCACTCTTGAACCCGCTCAAACAAAGCTTTCTTCTTCTCTTCTCCCTTTTTTTCTCTTTTTTCTTTCTATGGCTAAGTTTGTGAGTGTGGGGAGAGGGTAAGGCTGCCCTCCCCCTTAAATGCTACAGTCCAGTCGCATGGGTTCCATGTGTATGAACACCCTAGTCGCATGACTTCCATGCGTATGGAACTGCAGTCGTGCGACTGAACCTCAGTCGTGCGAATGGACCCTCAGTCGCACACCTTTCGTGCGAATGAACCCAATTGCCTTCCAATCGGTCGCCTGGACTTCCAGTCGATCGCATGACTTCTCAAACCAAAATTTCCGGGTGTTACAAGTCCACCCCCCTTAAACGGGTTTCGTCCCCGAAACCTGTTGTTCCTTAAACGTTTGCGGGCAATACCGTCTCATCTCTTTTCCAGTCTCTCACCTGGAATTCAATCGCTCTACATCGTTTATGAACATACGACTTCTGGTCTATCTCTGACTATCTCCATCGGGGCTTTAGTCCTTTCGAGCTTTTCGGTCGTAGTCTCGATCACCTCGATACTTCCCATACGGTATTTGGTGCTCGGTCTTCACTTGTAAACTAGTAAGGCATTCACTTCCATACTTCGCCATATCACGCTTCATACCCGGTCACCAATAATCTTTACTCAAGTCTCGGTACCTCTGACGGTTGAGATATTAGTATATCCACATACCTTACATCGGCCAAGTAGGCAATACGTCCACGCCTCGTGGATTACTAGCCCTGTCATCTTATGGTGTACGCCTATTCACCCAGGTCTGTCCAAACGGTCTAGCAGGAACAAACGCTTTCTCAATTCTATCACGCAATCCTTTAGGGCATCAGGTAATTAATAGCAATCTCTACATCGAAGAGTTCATCGATGTTCCTTCTCTTAACATGCAACTTACAACAGAAAGCAGTGGGAACGAAACTACTACTAGCATCACATTCAAGGCATAAGTGCACAAACTTAAATTCCAGAAACGTACCTGACATCAAGTCAAAGTCCGCTCTGGCCTCCTCTTGGTCATGGAAAAAGCTTTAGCCTTCACCCTCTGTTCTCCTTCCTCTCACCGGAGCTTTCTGCCTTTGACTTCTTACAATCCCTGCTCAGATGTCCAGTCTCTCCGCAGTTGTAACACTTAGCCACGCGGCAATCCCTTGACCTGTGGCCTTCCTTCCCACACTGGAAACAGACGTTCAGTCCCCACTTGCACTCCCCCTCATGACCTCTACCACACTTCCTGCATACCTCTCCTCTTCTTTCTATTCTCTTCCGTTCATCGTCCCTCAACACCGTACCTTCAAACACAAATTCACCATCATTGTCTCACCTTTCTTTCCCCTTCTTCACATAGGCTCGCTCCTCCGCTTCGTCCGTTACCTCCATCGCCTCCCGCTCGTCGTACAACCTTCCTGCTAGATCAACCGCCGACTTGAACGTGCTTGGTCGGGCAACAATCATGTGCCTACGGATATCAGCCGGCAAGTCCTGAATATACCTCTTGATCTTCCGCGAAAGAGGTGTCACCTGATCCGGCACCAGCCGTGCCATTTCGTTGAATTTGGTGGTATATTGCTGATGTGTCATTGTCCCCGCCTCTAACTGCAGGAACTCCCTTTCAACTTTATCCATCTCACGGTGAGGACATAACTCCTCATTCACCAGTCTTTTCAGCTCTGACCATCTCATCCTTCCGATAGCCCGGCTACCCTCAACTTGGACTATGTTGTCCCACCAGCACAAGGCTGAGTCCACAAAAGAGTGGGCAACAAACTTTACCTCTTGGTCCTCCCGGCACTCACTGATATTTAGAACAACTTCCATTTCCCTCACCCATCGGTGAGCAGCAGCAGCGGTGCCATTACCATCAAAAGTTGGGGGGCTTGCATCGTTGAAACGCCCCATAGTTACAGCCTCGTGTCACCTCTGCACAGGCTCTTCTTCCTCTTCCTCATCATCGAAGAGAACCGTTTCAGTCTCAGGCCGTCTCCTTTCGCCCGAAGGTCTACCCCTTTCATGTCTCTCCTCATCTCTAACAGCTTTTATCACTTCGGTCACCACAGACGGTAAGATCGTTTGCATGGCCTGCTGCATTTCTTCCGCAACCGCCTCTCTCATCGAGGCTCTCAGGTTAACACTCTCATCACCGCCTTCCGGATGAGGGGTCTCAGGTTCCTCAAGAACCACTTTTTCAACTCTAGGCCTTCCTCTTGTGACCCATGGTTCAGCACCACGTCCGCCACCACCTCCACCACGTGAAGCCTTAGAAGATCTACCACCAGCCATCTTCTAACACACACTGAAAGATTCAAACTCCAACATGGTCATTTAAGGGAATAGCTCAGTTTATGTCAAGTATAGTAAGTTCCTAATTACAGTGGCCAGTTGTGATTAGCCACTTACTGTACCCTTCATACCCCGAGCATTACCCGTCCTGACTACATCAGTATCTAAATCTACCAACAACACAAAAACCACATAACATGCGCACATAATACCGGTTAACATTAGGAAAATACCTGATGGCACGCAACTACTCAGTTTGGCATCCCTTCCCTTTCCGTCCCATTCTCAGTTTAAGTTAAGGTTTATTTTGAAAAATTACCCATTTCACTTAAACTTTGGCTCTGATACCAACTTGTAAGGCCCCATTCCCGGGCACCTCACAGCTGGTCATTCATCGCACTCAAAACATAACTCTTATCGTTATTCATAAAATCATTGCAATGGAACATTAAGAACATCCTTTTCATTTCAATAAAAAGCTCTCACAAAATAGTCATAAACGGTGACCTCTAGTAGTTCAGGATCCCCGTTCTCATCTTTGCTCTTACAAAATACTATAACAGTTCATTACATAATATCATTTCATTATAAAAGCATAACAATGGATGCCATCCTAAAGGAACTGAGTAGCCGCCTCGTGCCATCCTCAGCAACACTACCTGCCAACTGGAAACACATAAAAAGTCAGCGTTGCTGAGTGAATTCTAGTTTTGTAATAAAACATACTTTACTTTCCATTAAAACCGTTTCTTTATTTTCATGCGATCACACATCATACGTACACATAGATAATGCAATCATTATTATCTTCATCATCCATTTATTCTTTAGCGTTTACTTCTATCTAGATCCTGTCAAACGTTACCCTCTTCATGGCACGCAACCATGATTACTGAGGTCGAGTGACAAGGATCCCGTTTCATACGTTATCATTATGTTCCGTCCGTTCATTATTTTCATTCATTCGTTCTTTAACTTTCATTACATTCGTTAACTTTCGTCCGTTTCATACTTCCTTTCTTTCTTAATTATCTTTCTCATTCATCAAATCACGCAATACTCCCGACTCATGTCCGAAGACTGATACTGTGCCGGGGCCTGTTATACAAACCCCCGACTCATGTCCGAAGACTAACACATTACCAGAGCATGCGATCCTCTACTCATTCAACTAGATCCTGTCTCATGCAATATCCCCGACTCATGCTCGAAAGTTGATGTTGTGCCGGGGCCTATACACAAACCCCCGACTCATGTCCGAAGACTGACACAGCACCGGGATACGCGACAAAGATCCCTTTTGATTCAATCACCTGGATTGAACTCTATCCGAGTCTGTTGCAACACAAAGTTGTCACCTCACTATCTCGTCTCATGCAATACCCCCGACTCATGTCCGAAGACTGATACTGTGTCGGGGCCTGTTATACAAACCCGACTCATGTCCGAAGACTGACACAGTACCGGGATACGCGACAAAGATCCCATTCGAGTCTGTTGCGACACAGAGTCGCTCACCTCATACCTATGCTTACAAGCCTTACGTTGGTTTATTCGTTCATTTATGCATGCACTCATTCATTACGTTCCTCTTTTCATTATCTTTCACTTTACGTTATATAATACTTTCATTACATTTATTAGTCATAACACGTAAAGTCACAGAAAGACAAACATGTATCGAAACATGGAACATCGACATTTACAAGTCATCAGTCATCACCATCTATCATGGCAACTTCATACTTAACATAACATACATCATGCATAACATGCAACACTATCATCATCGTGCCCAACATAACTTTTAAAACCTCGACAGTCATCTACATGCACTTACAAGAACTTCCATGTCAAAACTTACATCTGCACTTTCCCCTAAAGACAGATATCGAACTATGTATCTCCTCGGGTACAACAGCCCTGTTCGGGCGATTGGGCACCCTTCAGTCGCATGGCCTCCATGCGACTGAACATCATACGATTAGACCAATGCGGATGAAGTCCCATGCGACTGAACCTCAATCGTGCGCATGGACCCTCAATCGTGCGATTGGACACTAAGCGAATGGACCTATGCGACTGAGCTCTCAGTCGTGCGATTGAACTACTATGCGACTGAACACCTATGCGACTGGGCTCTCAGTCGTATGACCTGTCGTACGACTATACCCCCAGTCGTGCGATTGAACCTCAGTCATGCGATTG
This sequence comes from Flaveria floridana, assembly GCA_018326465.1. NCBI lineage: Eukaryota > Viridiplantae > Streptophyta > Magnoliopsida > Asterales > Asteraceae > Flaveria > Flaveria floridana. Next base: position 1,349 of record BJCO01783729.1, on the reverse strand, counting down.
AACTCTAGTCGCCCCTCAGTCGGCCGATTGGCCCTCCAGTCGCGTAGCCCTAACTGGGCGCAGACTGCAGTTCCTCACGAACTGCAGTTGCGACTTTCGACTTCCAAACCCTTCCAAACCTCGTTTGAGCTCAAATCAACCCTCCTAAACCTTAGGGAAACATACCATGACCTCATTCAAGCATATCTAAGCCCAAAATCAAGCCCCAAACAAATCATACTCATACACATACATACATAAACGGGTTTACACCCAAAATACCCAAAACGGTTTTCAGATGTGTTCCAGCCCCAAAATCATTCAAAAACGTGTAAAAGAGGGGTGCTAGAACTCACATAGACGACCCCGTCGAGTAGAGCTTCGATTTGACCCGCTACACGTCGATTTTGCACTCTCGAACCCGCTCAAACAAAGCTTTCTTCTTCTCTTCTCCCTTTTTCTCTCTTCTTTCTTTCTATGGCTGAATTTGTGAGTGTGGGGAGAGGGTAAGGGCTGCCCTACCCCTTAAATGCTACAGTCCAGTCGCATGGGTTCCAAGCGTATAGACACCCCAGTCGCATGACTTCCATGCGTATGGAACTACAGTCGTGCGACTGAACCTCAGTCGTGCGAATGGACCCTCAGTCGCACACCTTTTGTGCGAATGAACCCAATCGCCTTCCAATCGGTCGCCAGGACTTCCAGTCGATCGCATGACTTCTCAAACCAAAATTTCAGGGTGTTACATTCTAAATACTTGATGCTCGTAGTTTTATAAGGTAATTATCTTTAAAAAACATTTAATCTTGAACAAAGCTTTTTAATAATAAAATTTCTTGGTTATGATGATATTTATTAAATAATATAACATGTGGTTAATAAAATTAATAAATTTAAATAATTTTGATATAATCTTAAATTTTCTAGATAATAATCTACTTGAATTAGAGATTTTGAACCGACAAAATATTTCGGCTCTTACCACCACCGAAAATGGTATCAGAGTGTAAGGCCCCGAATCCGGAAACCTCACAAATTGGCCATTTTGTATAAAACCTTATTTTTAGTTCAAAACTGACAAAGTGTTATTTATTAAAGCAGCGGAATTATAACAATGTTAATTATATAAATAAAAACTAAAGCACCAACTTAGAGTAAAACCCGGATTTGTACTAGAAGTTCTTTATTTACAAATCATTGTCTTAACAAAATTTACTCTTTTATTATTACACAAAACATAAAAGCTAGTTGAATCTTTACAGGATGCCAGTCTTCACCCTCCAAGTAGCTCCTAATCAGGTCCTGCCCTAAAACTTGATTTACCTGCCAAACAATCTAACATACATACAAAAGTCAGCTTCGCTGAGTGA
>BJCO01783563.1:0-19085 GCA_018326465.1 Flaveria floridana | reverse complement strand
TATTGTCCCACCAACACAATGTCGAGTCGACAAAAGAGTGAGTCGCGAACTTCACCCTTTGATCTTCGCGACACTCACTGATCTCCAACATAGTCTCTATCTCCCTCACCCAGCAGTGAGTGGCAGCAACATTGCCATTACCATCGAAAGTCGGGGGCTTGCACCTTTGGAATGCCCCGTAACTGCATCCCTTGGTCGTCACCCCTACTACATCATCCTCTTCCTCGTCAGACACTACCGTTTCAGGTTCTGGCCGTTCCTCCTCTCCCTTGCTTTCCTTCCCCATCGACCCTTTCCTGTCCTCCTTCTCCTTTCTCTCCTCGTTCCTCCCAGCTCGAATAACTTCAGTCACCACAGACGGTAAGACTGCCTGCATGACCTGGTGCACCTCGTCAGCAATCGCCTCACGAGCTGAGGCATTCAGGCTAGCATTCTCGTTTCCTTCACTCCGGTCATGAACCTCAGGGTTCACAGGGGTCGTCTCAGGAGCGTTAGCACTGCACCTAGTCACACGCGGTCGACCTCTACCTCTAGAAGCCTTGGAAGGTTTCTTCCCAACCATTTCCTAAGCGCTATAAGATTTAAACACTAAAACAATCAGTCAAGGAAACAACTCAGTTTATGTCAAGTATAGTAAGTCCCTAATTACAGTGGCCAGTTATGATTAGCTACTTACTTTACTCTTCACACCCCAAGAACTTCCTATCCTGACTACATCAGCATTTAAATCTACTAAGAACACATAAGTCACATAGCACACGCACATAATACTGATTAACTTTTAAGAAAAGAAATACCTGATGGCACATAGCTACTTGGGCTGACATCTCTCTTTCTGTCCCATTTTCAGTTTAAGTAAAGGTTTATTTTAAAATTTTACCCATTTCACTTAAACTTTAGCTCTGATACCAACTTGTAAGGCCCCGTTCCCGGGACGCTTACAGTTGGTCATTCACAGCAATATTCACATAAAACATTACATACTATAAATTTAAGCAGCGGAATTAATTTAACAAAAACCATTCATTCATTATAAACACTGTTGTTAAGCAATACATCGTAGTTCGTGAGTCACAAAAAGATTGGTTGAATGAATTACAAAACAACAGTATTGTCAAAACATAAATGGATGTCAGTCATGCCCCCCGAGTAGCTTCACCCATGTGCCATCCTCAGCAACCTGTTACCTGTCAACTGAAAAATGCATAAAAGTCAGTGTTGCTGAGTGAGTCCTAGTTTTACATTAAAACATACTTGACTTTCATATAAGAACTATTCTTTACTTTTATGTGCGATCATGCATCATACGTACACATTGGTAATAGCATTATTATCTTCATCATTCGTTAAATCCGTACTTTTATCATTACCTTAACGAGTCTTGAGTCTTTTGCGACACAGATTCACTCACCTCGTTAGCATTCTTAATGATTTCCCTTTTATCCTGTGAGTCTGTTGTGACACCGAGTCGCTTACCTCTATGGCAATCTCAAGGATTGCACTCGTCCTGTGAGTCTTTTGCGACACCGAATCGCTCACCTCTATGGCAATCTCAAGGATTGCACTGGTCTTGTGAGTCTTTTGCGACACCGAATCGCTCACCTCTATGGCAATCTCAAGGATTGCACTTGTCCTGTGAGTCTTTTGTGACACCGATTCGCTCACCTCTATGGCAATCTCAAGGATTGCACTTGTCCTGTGAGTCTTTTGCGACACCGAGTCGCTCACCTCTGTACGTTTGCTTGCAAGACTTATCTTTACTCATTTACGTTCCCCTTTTTCCCTTCATCATTAATCTTTCACTTTATTAGTGATAATACTTTTCGTTTGAGCATAAACATTCCACATAATGTCATCTCGTACTTAACAATATTAAAATAATGATAATATTGTTAACAACAATAAATTGATGATAATAATATCAGTAACAATAATAAGGGACAATCATAGGCAATCATATCATGCATGAAACATCATCATTAATAAGCCCTTAGTCAACCACGGTCAAAACCCTAAAGCACAGACTCCCAGAAAATTCTGTAAAAATTTCTAAGTGTTGGGCGCACCAACACTATTTGGGCGCATTAGCCATGTATGGGCGCATCTACACTATGCGGACGCCTTATCAAACACTTAACAGTTTCACTTGGGCGCATGGATCACTTGTGCGCATGGGGGTCTAGGCGCATGAGCACTATTGGGGCGCATGAGCACTATTGGGGCGCATGAGCCCCAACACTTAGTCATCTTTTTAAAAAGTTGGGCGCATGAACTACTGTTCAGGCGCATCAACTTTCACTTAGAATTTCTAAAGCATTTCTAGGCGCATGGACTACTGTTCGGGCGCATCATCCTATACTTAAAATTTCTATCATAATTTCAGGCGCATGGGCCCTGTTTTGGCGCATGACCTTACTTCAAATTTTTCTAAGGCCAAACACTAGGCGCATGGCCCTGTTTGGGCGCATGAGCACCTACTTATAAAATTCTAAGTTGTTTTTCGATCCCAAACATCATCATAACATGTCCTAAGCTTGTTACACCCATTCCAAACCTCAAACAAACTTTTACAACTAATAAACATCAACATACAACATACATACATACGGATATACACATAACAGTTGTAAAAATGATTTTTGTATACATCTTCAACCACAAAACTTTTAAAATAAGAGAAAACCGGGGTCTAGAAACTCACCTGATGCAACTTGGGTATTCTTCCTTTCCAACCCGCTTGCAGTGAGTTCAAACACCTAAAAACAACACCACACACACACACACGAGCACAATCACAAGCACATAAGCACATAAACATGTAACCGGGATAAAACCCATCATAAACATGTAAAAACCACGAATTCTTACCTTGAATTCGTTCACTTCTTCTTCTTCTTTAATCCGAGAGTATTCTCTGCTCTCTTTCTCTCTAAAACCGAAGAAGATGGTGATGTGAAAAGTGGGTGGGCGGCCATGCCCACCTTTACACCAACTTTTCAAAGATTTAGTTTTTTTTTACACTTTTGGTCCCTCCACTTGAACCTTATAGCTTTTCCTTCTTTTATTCTTAATATCATGCCTCTTACAAAAGAATAAAAATATCCGGGTGTTACAGAAAACATTGTTGATTTATTTACCAAGACATTTGATCATTCTCAATTTGATTTCCTTATGCAATCATTGGGAATGATTAACTTTGGATAAATTAATTTCTTGAATCTTCACAAAAAGATTTTTCAATTTTTTTAATAAGGACTAAAATTGTAATTGTTTTCTTTTTCTTTAAAAGAACAATCACAATTTTAGGGGGAGAAATTAGAAAACAAGTTCTGAAAAATATTTTTGGTCTTAGAGGGAGTCAAGATTGGATAAATTGTTACAAATGAATTTTCATGATTAAATGAGAAATGATATTACAAAGTTCAAAACGATTCTAGGTACTTTCAAAGGCTTACATATAAAAAGATTTGGATTATGTTTGATGTGTCAATAGGCTTTGCTTTCAGAAATGAAAAGATCATAAATGAGTGAGTAAACTTGAAGTAAAGTGATATGATTTAGTGGGGAACATATCAGGATTTTGTGATAATATCAAAAATGTTCTAAAACAGATTGAGAGTTATATTCTTGTCATACTCAAGCCTGTTATTGTTTGATTCAATGATTATCATATATAAATATGTATTTATATATAAAAGAAAATACAAAAAGACATGCAAAAAGAAATAAAAAAACATAAAGAAAATAAATGAGCGAAAAGATGCCAAAAAGGCCATATAGGATATAAGATGCCAAAGTGCACAAATCAAAAGATATGTCTAAACACATACATACTATATGGTATATATATTTTCTACTTTGTGAATATTTTCTGATCACGGAAGGCAAAATCAAAAGATGGGGCATTTAAGTCCGGATGACTTGTAAGTCCTAAACATCTTGAGAGGGCAGACATAAGTCTGGATGGCTGTTTGTAAGTCTATAAACTTGTTAATATTCCGTGTTAAGAAATATTTCTCAGGCTAGTTATGCTCAAATCGATATATTTTAGGAATAAATAAATGGTATCACTGATCAACAATGAATGGTTTAAGTCAATTTGGGATGACTTGAAATCTCGATAGTGTCTTGAAGACTAATAAGTATTTTACAGGAGTTCTGAGTGTGGGATCCACTGAATTTATATAAAATCATCCAAAACATGATAAATATCATTCATTATGTTTCTGAGTAAAAACTGAAGTATAAGTTTAAAATGGACAAAATATATTGACAATCAAATTAACTAGTTTCTTTTAAATAAAGCTGGACAGAATCATGACTTGACAAAGAACTATATCTTCTCATTATGAAAATTCTTACAAGACAATTTTGATCAATAAACAATTCAGATCTTGATTTTTTAAATGTGTTAATTATTTTGATATTTTGTTTTGTTATCTTTTTGTTTTGTTTTGTTTTAGTTTAAAAAAATAAATAACAGATAAAATTTTGAAAATTTTTGAAAAATTGAAGATTCATGAAATTAATTGATCACTTGGTAAATAATACATTTTGTTGAGACGCATAATTAATAATAAAAGGTTTTTAAAAAATAAGAAAAATTGAAAAGTTGAAAATTTTCAAAGTGTAAAACACACTCGCGAGAATGGGGGTTGTCGCGCGAAAAGGTTATCGTGCGAAAAGTGGAGTCGCGTGACTTTGATGCCATATATATATCACAGTGGTGAAAAACAAAGTCACTTTTCGCATTCTCTGTTCATCCGAAAACAACTTTCGCACATATTCATCTTTTTACTTTCTGAGATTATTCTGTGTGTAGAGGCACTCATTAGTTCACATTTCATCCATTCTGAGATTTAAAGGTAGATTCCGATTGAAATGGTTACAAAAGAGATCAAATTCGAAAATGAACTTAACAAATTTAACCTAAAATCTAATAAATGAACTTAAATGTTAAAATTAAAAGATGGGTTGAACTTTGTGGACATAGGCGATGGTTAGGAGATGCTTTGATTGTTTCAAAATCATGTTTTTGATAGATAATTTGAATTTTGGTCTACGCGAATCGCATGAGAACTGAACAGTCGCGAATGTAGTTTTCGCGTGAAGATAGTTTTCGCGTGAAGATTGTTTTCACGTGAGTTCTATTTTCACGTGCAACTGAACTTAGTGAAAGTTTAACTTTTATGAGAAAACAGTTCTCACACGAAATGTGTTTTTGCACGAATGGGTTTTTGCATAAAAAGTTGTTTTCGCATAAGAAGTATTTTCCCACGAAGGGACTTCTCGCGTGAAAATAGTTTTCGCGCGACTGAGAACTTAAGTGTTGAAATTTTTTCTAAGTGTGGAAAATTTTCTTGTGTGTGATTAAGTTATGTCAATTGTACTTATCTTGTTTGTTTGTGTAATTGCAGATGGCACAAATGATTTTCAACAAAAATCATAACTGTGTGGCATATTTGGATGATGTTCCAGAGGGGAAAGAACTATTTACTTCTATGATTGAGGGGTTGAAGAATTCCCGTATTGTATATGCTATTTATGCTGATCCAAACATCTACTCTGAGTTGATTGACTCATTCTGGAGCACTGCTGCACTAGAAAAGGATCAAGCAGGCAAACCCATTCTTACTGCTACAATTAAGGACAAGAGGGTGATTGTATCACAGGCCATTCTTAACCGAGTTCTATTATTTGATGATCAAGATGATGCTCCAACCAGATTAGATGATGAAGTTGTCATAGACTGTCTAACACGTATGGGTTATGAGTACAGATATCCCAGTCTGGAGAAGAAATGGTTACCACCATACTGGAAGTATTTATTTCATGTGGTTATCCGTTGTCCGATTAATCTGAAGGCGGGAATGGATAGTTTGAGTGCAGTGTTTGGATCATTACTAGTTTCTCTTGTTGATGACCTTCCTTTTAGTATTTCTGGTGCTATATTTCAGGAGATGCAGAAGAATGCTACTGCTAATCCTGGAAAGAAGTTTATCATGTATCCTCGTTTTATTCAGTTAGTGATCAATGATGCTTATCCTGAGTTTGCAACACTTAGATCTTCTAAGTATGTTGTTCAAACTATCAAGAAGGAGATTTTTACACACTTGACTGGAGCACGAGGGAATAAATGCTCAGGTGAAAGTTTTTTTCAAAGATTGGTCGATTTTCTGAGATTGATGACAATGATAGAGACGTGGAAGGAGATGTTCATACTGATGATGCACAGACTGGTACTTCTACCTCTGTTGCAAGAGATGATATCGATGAGGAAATTGAGAGATTGTTTGAAGATGATCCAACTCAAGATGAGAGAGTAGAAGGTGAAGTGCATTCAGCTTCTAGTTCCGATACTGTAAGTGATCAAATAGGGAATGTGCCCTATGTTCTACAGACTGATCTGATTCCATCTACTCTAACTTCATCCAGGAAATGATCTGTTGATGAAACAGATACTGATTATATTCCTGTGGAATCTCCAAGTACATCTATGAGGATGAAACGGATGGCTAAGAGGAAAGATTTTCCTACATGAAAAAGTGGAAGAGGTGGTGTTGTTCCAAAACGACCAAGAACTCAAGTGATTATTACTGAAGCTGAATAGACTACCACTTCTAACATTCAGAGATCACCTGAAAGAGTGGTGACTGAAGAAGAAACACAAGCTGATGTCACTGCTACTATATCTGAGACAGAGACTGTTCCTGTATCTGAACTAGCAAATGTTTCTGAGTCTGGGTTTTCAACTCCACCTAGACAAGAGAATTTGGAGTTCGATGTTGACACTTTCCTGAACACTCCACCAGAGTTCAGAGGTAGAGAAGAATCTTTTAGTGCTCCTCAATCTACATCTATTACATTGGAAGAAAGAGTGAAGAATCTTGAAAAGGAAAGTTATGAGAATGTCAAGATTATTTCTGAGTTGAGGAAGGAGAATGAGGAGAAAACCAAAATGATTATAATGATTCATTTGGATTCAAGCATAAAGGATTCAAGGATCACATCACTTGAGCTACAGATGAAGAATGTCATTGATTACTCTGCTGGTTTGGAGAGACAGTTACAGGAGCTGAGGGAGTTTATCTCTCAAACCTATTTCCATCAACCGCAGATTGTATGTTCTACAACTCTGGTTGGTGAGACGAGCATGCGTTCACCGAGTCCATCTCCTGCAGCTGATTTACAAGAGGTTGAGAGAGTCACCGAAGCTCAAACTACAGACACACAGCCAAGTGTTAGTGTTACTAAAGATGTTCCAACTACATCTGAAGTACCTATCACTGAAGTTGTTACACCTACAGCTTTTGTTGAGCCTGAGCATATGATGCCTATCCCTGTTGCTAATGAAGAAGAAGATGATGATTTGATTGATTACAGTGATTCGGATGATGATTTAGATGATGATGAAGATGAAGATAATGATGATGATGATAATGATGGTGGAGATGATGGTGATAATCATGATGATGCTAATGCTAATGATGATGATGATGATGGAGGTGATGTTGGTGGTTTATCATCTAATCCAACTGGTGACACTAGTACTAACAATGTCTCAGGACCAAGTGCTAGTGATCCAGAAGGATATGAACCATTGGACCCTGCCACTGAAGACTTATACGAGAAAGAGTTATATTCATTTCAGCAATCAACATCTACTGGAGCTACAGAAGAAGAATTTGGCTTATTTGATGATGTGGATGAGTAAAATGAGTATACAGATATCTTTAGGAACAACTTACAAGACTTATTTAAAGACATTAATCTGGAAGAAGGAGAGATACCAACAGAGTCTGTAAGTGAACCAACTCCAACTGCTACAATACAAAAGGATTCTACTGGTTAAATTGATTTATACACCAAAGGTGGACTACAGTTCCGAGCACCACCACCACCTATAGAAACTCACTTTTTGTTCGTATCAAAGCCAAAAGACAAATATGGTGAGATATCTCATGTGATTAGCTGGGCATTTAATGGTGAGAAAAAGATGTATGTGATCAAGAGAAGGAATGGAGAAATTGATTACCTAAAGAGCACTCAAGATTTTCACACATTACGAGCTGTTGATTTATACGCAATGGGTAAAGTTCCATTTTTTAATAAGAGCAATCATGGAGAAGCTGAACTGATGAGGTCTAAAATTATAAGAGAGATGAAAACTAACTTTAAAGATTTTAGAACTGCAAAGTCAAAGGTGATTGATGACTCTTCCAGAATAGATGAAAACACCAAAGCTCCAATGAAGATCATAGTCTATCAACATCCTAAATACATAAAGAAAGTTCCAGTTCATGCTCCCGTTCCTCCAAATTCTTTAAAGCAATTTATTTCTTGGAGTTGTGAAAAGGATTCTGGTCAGGCTGTGATCAAATGTGTTGATAGATCATACAAAATTATTGATCCAGCTGACTTAATGTAGTTTGGCAAAGACGACTTGAATAAGCTGCTATATTGCCCTATCTCAGCTGATGAGTCTGTTTACTTTTTATCTTGCCAGTATGTTTGGATGACAGATCGAATACTAAGGAATAAGTGGTATGCATATTCCGGATCTTACAAGAAAGCTAATGTCGATTTTGACTAAGAGTGTTTCACCGAACTTATGGGGAGATTGTAGAAGACTATATAAGGCTCGGCAAAACAACTAACGCTGAATAAAGATGGTACTGATCAGATGCAAAATGAAGATGTCAAGCGAAAATGAAGAAGTCACGCGAGAAGAAGATGTCGCGCGAAAGGATGAACCGCGTGAATAGACTTATCACGCGAGAACTTTTGTTTTTAGTATAAATATGTTTTTTTCGCTTTTGTAGAGTAGTTCTGATAGTTCTAATTTGCTTGTAATCGTTCTGTGCAATTCGCACAAGATTGTAATCTCTTGATTATCAATTGAAATCACTTTGAGCTGTTGTTTCTCTTCTTCCAATCTCAATTACATTCCGCATTCTTGAGATTGAGATCTTGGTTATTGTTCTTGGGAATTTACTGAGTTTTACACCTTTTAACTTCTTGCCAATAAATATGAATTAGTCGATATTGATGATGTACCCCTCATCACAACATACAGATCGTTGATATCAAACAAACAACCATTTTTCTTGCCTCCTTGTACCCATGTGTCGAGACCGAATAATGGGTATTATCTAGCCTTATCTCCATACTTATCCGTGACAAACTCCTTATATGATCTTTATGATATACAAGAAAAAATAAATTGTTATAATATATAATAATTACTAGCAATCACATACATCTTGAAAATAAAGAAACTTATATAAGAAACCTAAGCTCGTGAGTCAACCCATTTCGCATTGTTCTGTAGATTGATCTTTACTGAACCGTTAGCCTCTTTTGAATCCTCGCCTCTTCTATGCCTCGAGAATCTACTTAAAAGTCTTGTCCCTTTCTTCCCGTGTGACTGCATATTGTAGCAGGGCATCCAAGTATCTTGTCCTACAAAAGTCGTATTTGAAAGATAATACTCACATATTAATTCATTAAATCAAGAACATATTAACATCTCTTACCAATTTTAATTTAAATTTAATATAGGTGTAATCCAAGAGTGTGTTTACTTGTTGATTTTCCTCTAATAATGGTGTTCTTAGAAGACTTTGCTTTCGATTGGGCATATTCCAAATTTCAACTTGTGGTTCTGATATCTGAGTCTCCATCTAGTGCGGCTCATATGGAATAATCCTAGATGAATCGTCTCTAACTTTTACCCTTCCTTAATCTTAACGTCATTAACATTTTCCTAAGATCTATTCAATACATCCTTGAATTTTCTCTCTATAAATTTCTCCTAGCAAGATCAAACTTGGTCATCCCACTCATCCCATTGATATTATCTATACGTACAAAAAACACTCTTTAATATGTTTATAAGTTTATTAAATTATATTTACATATAAAGACAGTAAAAAACAATGATATTTATGTAAGCGAATTTGATCAAATCTCAAGAATCGAGTTATCACAACTAAATACGTTTATTATGTACTTTACCACGTTAATGTTAATAAAGTAACACATGTAAAAATATTTACAGACACGTCATATCATACGAGCTTAACTTTTGTGCAAGACGTGTTCGGTCTCTCTATGAGATCACTAGTCATATTAATGGAGAACACATTAAAACATGGAATTCAATAATTGGTCATAAATCAATATTCCACTTATTTTTGTCTCCTTAATCAAATCAACCCTTATTTAATTACATATAATGGCTGACCAATAACTGCTTCTCTTTTCATTTCTTTATTACTTCCAACCTGTTTTATTTCTGTTATTATAAAGTAGAAAAGCTGCCTTCCAAAAAAATTAGAAAAGTTAGTAAATACAACAAGCATAAAAATAGACGAAAAAAGATCACAAGGGTCCCTGATATTATCTATATTAATCTATGTGTAACTTCAATAAACAGTAGGAGTAGGAGAATGTACTACGTATACCTTGCTAATTTCATAAGCAAAGGATAATGTTTCTATTTATTTAAGTCCGTTAAAAATAGCAACCTTATATATTATAAAATGTGCTGGTTTACCATTTATAATTTTCTTGTGATATTCATGAGTTTATTTCACTCCGCGCGATGCGGCAGCACCATACGACGACTTTAAAGTGGTAAAGAGTAAGTTTACAAACTTCGTAACCAACGTCGAAATCCACAACGTGCAACAAAAAATAAAAGAAATCAAACATTTAAAAAGAAACTTATAGGTTTTGAAGTTTTAATAGCAAAATGGTTGGCTATTTTTTGTTTATTAATGTTGGTCATGTAATTGCCTACAAATCAAGCTTACTATTTAATACAACAGTTCAGCATCTTGTTTGGCCTAATATATATGATGCTTAACAGCTTCAGTGATAACTATTATAATTTTTGTTCCATAATTAAATTGACCTATGCAATCCAGAAGGGATTATATAAGTGTATTTTTCATTGTTATAAACCCACGCAAAACCCAACGTTGAAACGTTGGTGTAATCCCTCACGTTGAAGGGTGCGGTAATAAAATACGTAAATTAAATGAAAAAAAAATATTTGTTTTGTTTCATCAATCCCTAACAAACTTAAATATTATTTTTTCTTATAGAATAGTATTACAAACATGTGCGTTATGATGTTTTGTATTGTGAAAAAAAGTCTAACGTTTTTATTATTTATATAAGTGAAGAGAATTCTTGACTAAAGTCACTCGTTGAGGAGCAATCAACGACGAACAATGAAAGTTTTCAATGTTTTGTATTTTAATGAACAAAACTCATACGTAAACTCATGTTTCGTAAGAATACGCTAATTAAAGTAACATCAAAAAGTTGTAATATAATTTTTTTTAATCGATTGACATATGAATTCGCTATGCATATTACGGTAATAATTAAGTATGTAGAAGAAGATGTAAGAAGTTACGGAAGCATAGTTTGGAGTGTAAAACGTAAGACATAAAACTATATTATATTTATCTTTTGTCATATAAGTGTACCAGAGAGGTATCAGAGAGATAATCAAGGATATGTATGACGGGACAAAAACGCGTGTGCGAGCACCAGTCGGAAACACAGACTTCTTCCCGATGCAAGTGAGACTTTCACCAATGATCGACATTGAGTCCATTTCTTTTCACAGTAGTGCTGGATGAGATGACCAAATCTATACAGGAGCTAGTCCCATGGTCCATTCTGTTTGCTGATGATATTGTGTTAATATCATATTCTAAAAGAGTGCTTAACGAGAGGCTAAAACAGTGGAGATCACCACTATAGCGCAAATGCTTAAGGATAAGTCGCTCTAAGACAGAATACGTGCATTGTAACTTTAGTGGAGAGACTGAAGAGGATACCCAAATCAGTATCCAGGGTTCGGCGGTCCCACAGACGTCTACGTTCAAATATTTAGGCTCGTACGTACAGGAGGATGGAGAGATACACAGTGATGTAGCACACTGTGTTCAATCAGGATGGTACAAGTGAAGAGCAGTATTAGGGATTTTGTGTGATATGAGGTTTCTAGTAAAACTAAAGGAAAAACTATATAGAGTGGTGATACGTCCAGCTATGTTATATGGAACAGACTATTGGGCCATAAAAAAATCGCACGAGAGACAAATAGAGTTCACGGAAATACGATTGCTGAGGTGGATGTGTGGACACACAGGGCTGGATCGGATGGAGAACAACATGTTTCGACAGAGGCTAGAGGTGCCTTGTATCACGGATAAAATACGAGAGTAAAGATTAAGATGATTTGGGCACGTGAAAAGGAGACCGATTTCAGTGTCCGTTAGAGTAGTAGCAAACATCACACTAGAGGGTAAGATGAGTAGAGGAAGACCTAAGTTTACTTGGGATGAGATAATTAGGCGAGATATGGTAGAGTTGCACCTCTCTGAGCACATGATCAAGGCTAGAAGTGCGTGGAGGCATAGAATTAAAATTAAGGACTTCTAGTGGGATTTGTGGGTAGGAAGAGTAAAGTAAGACCTGATGCGTGACCCCTCGCGTGATGTGTATGTAATCGAAATTTGCCCTTTAAAGGTGAAACATATTGTTTATTTGATGTATGCACTATCTTCGGGTTGTTATGCTTATGCTATGCTTATGGGTATGCCTACGCTTATGTGATTTATGTTACGCTTGTGAATATACTTAAGAATATTGCCTATGCTTATTCTAAATCTTTATAATGTATATACCTATGTGTTGTATGCTATTAATATGCTTGCTATTGTTCTCAAGTCGGGAGTATCTTTGGAAACGATCTCTCTATCTCTCAAGATAGAGGAAAGACTCGCCACCACCTATCCCTCTCAGACCCTGCTCTTAAGTGGAATATACTGAGTATGTTTGTTTGTTTGTTTTATCATATAATTTGAAATAATTACATTTATCTTATAATTTAAAACAATAATATTTTTCTAGAATTGTAGTTGGTGGCTATTTGCCACTGATAATAATAACTGAGTATTTATATAATATATATTTTTGTTGTTACAATGGTAGTAGTAAACATTTATAATAGTAAAATAATGCTAAAAACAACACAAATATGAGTGGTATAATAACACCCCTCACATTGTTCTTATATTTTTCTAAAAATGTCCTTTCTTTAAATATCCTATACTAAACCGAATGGAGAGATAAAAAATATTTGATTTTATAAAGTAGTTTTTCTTTTAAATCTATAGTATCTAATAAATCAAGGTTTATTTTAACTCTTATCATTTTTTAACCCATTTTTTATCACTTGTTATTTTTATAGATATCCACATATTAATTTTCCCTTCAAAGGGTATTATAATAATTTAAATACTCATAAAAATTTATCTCTATTATTAAAATGAATTTTATTAATATTTCTCTCTCTTATCTAGATTTTTTTAAATCAAACTATCTTTTTTTTAAAATATATTTTATTAAAGAAATTAGAAATCACATCTTTTAATTAAAATCTAAATAATAAAAAACTAAAATTTTATGTAATATGAAATATTCTAAAACACTAAACCTTTTTTAAACAAAATATTTTAAATCATTTTGCTTTTAAAAAAACTATGAACATGTGATTTTTTTATAAACAATCTTACTAAAACAACAAGAATAATTACAAATCAGGGTTTTAAAAAACAATATTTTTATAAATAATTATTTTTTAACATCTTAAACGTATGTTTAAAAATAAAACTATTTAGATGAGGTAGTTAAAAAATAGTATAATTGTTGTATATGTTTAACTATTAAATACATGTATTTTTAATTATATTTTATATTAAAATATTATACTTTAACTCTTCGGGTTTATTACTAACTATAATCCGTTTAATTAATGAGTTTTAGCATATTTATCTATTTATAAAAAACTAAAATAAGTATGAGACAATTGTAAGCGTCATTATACTTACTTTCTCATTTCTCTATAATATTACTAATAATATTGAAAACTAAGAATATTACCCATACCATTTTCAAATTTAAAAAATATATAATTTAATAAATTAAAAACATATTTTTTATTAAAAACACTTTTTAAAAGCAAAAATTTTATAAAATATTGACTACAACAAACTTAAAAAAAATCATTTTTCTTAAAACAAAATATTTAAAAATCAAAACTTTTTTATTTAAAAATCATAATTTTTGATAAAACCAAAAGTTTAAGAAAAATTCATAATTGTTTATTTACTTAAATAGCTATTTGTACGTAACTATAATCATATTTTTTCTTCAAATATGATTTTATAATGCATAAATTTTTATTAATAATTATTTAATATTTTTATATATTCAATTCGTGTAATACACGGGGACTAACCTAGTAATGGTATATAACAAAGCTATTAACATTTAGAAAAACAGTGAAGCTTGAATACATTCAACAAGTGCGGATAATTCCAATAATGCACCTCTAAGCCCCTTAATTCCTTACGGGTACATTCTCATGATCTCATCATCTCAATCAATGCTTTCCTTACGATTCACATTGTTTCTATGCATTTTTTCTTTTAAAAGAAAATACAATTTGTATTTGACCATCCAATACACATAGTGACGGATCCAGAAAACTTTTTTATAGGAGGCGGAAAATTTTAAGGATCATTTGACTATCATAATATATTATATTTTTTGATCCGGTTTGGGTCAAATCGGGGTGGATCCGGTTCATCACCGAAAAACATCGTTAAAACGGTCTTTAAAATCTTGTATTTGCATATATATCAAAAAACATATTAAAGCAATTATACTCATAAAAATGCTTGTATTTGATGTTTAAAGCAATTATACTCATAAAATTGATGATATGTAATATATTTAAAACAATTATACTTATCATTAACTTATCATTAAAACGGTTCCCAACTCTTTAATGTCTATCATGTTTAACATATTTGAGAACAATGTCGGCCGGTAAATATAACATTTAAACTATCATATCTTGATACCAATATAAATTTTGATTGTTAGATGGTAAAACCACATTTATCTTTATATAATTTTATTCTTTCTATCATGCAGTTGATTATTTGATGGTAAAAGTACTAATATTTACTAGGTTACAGACACTGACCAACGGTGGCTTTGACAATGTTTCTGACGGTATCGGTGTCGGTGGCGCCTATGATGGAGTCTGTAGCGCCACCCCCTTAAAAAACTTGATTTTCATGTGTAACTTTTTGATATATTTTCGTTATAGGATGTGGACCCCGTAACTCTTTTCCTAGCTCAAGTTATACCCGTTTTAAGTTACCGTTATCTTGAAACTTCTCTTTTACATCTCTTCACCTTCCGAGCTTCAATTTTCATCCCGTTTCTTCCAATTTTTTCGTATTTTTCACGTTTTAACTACAAACACAAGAAAACCCCAAAAGTAACTCTATTTCCCATAAATTTACACGTAAAACCCAAAAATAAAGTCGTTAAGCGTTGAACTTTCACCACCCGATCAAAATCCCCACACTTACCTTTTGCTTGTCCTCAAGCAAAGCTCAATTGTAATTTATAAAAACATCATTGCAAATATATCTCAATAGTCACCTATTAAAGATTAATTAAGGTCCACGATCATGCCATTATTCACATGACTTATATCGTTTAATATATTTACATTCTATCAAGTCAATTATAAGCAAAATAAGACATCACCCAACTACTCTTAACATGATTTTGATTTTTAGTCTCATGTACACACCCCTCAAAATAATTCACTCTTCTCGGTTTATATCTGAGCTAGTAAAAGATGTACTAGTGTAATCACTCAATAACCTAATATACCACCTTGTGTACATAAGCTTGTATAGCAATCACACCTCCACCATTTGCATAGATCTTGCATACGTCTAAAGGACTTATGGGTTTTTGGGCTGAGGTATAGGTACGAGATTTTGCACTTTTAAAAGTGGCCAACACACATAGAATTATAACCCAAACCATTAAACCATCCTTATCAACATGACTCACAGAGCTAAATCACTTTGATCGTTTTTGAACCACTACTTTTTCTCCTTTTTTTCTCTTCTTTTTTATTATTTTTCAATTTCTTTTTCATAATATAAGCTTGACTTTGGATGCTCTTTTACTTTGAATGGTTTCATGGTCGGTTATCAACTAAAAGCTTGGACTTTATATATCGGTTTTAACAAACGAATGGCTTAAGGCTCAACATGGCTACTAACGGTTAGGATGGATAACACTAACAAGCGATTAACAAGTAAATGGGTTTCTAAATTGCCTTTGTCATTTATGTGCAACATCTTGCTTTAGTCTTGATACGCATCAAACAATACAAGTTCTGCAACAAAAGTAGTATATGGTCTACCCTCAACAAATGAATATATATATGATGTATTTTAAGTAATAGGCTCAAAATCTCACTAATTAGGAATTTAGGCTACCGGTGTGCACATGAGTTTATTATATCAAAAACTTGTTAACACTAACTAGGTATCCCTCACATTTCCAAAAATAACCTACTAGAAACACTTTCTCCCGAACTTAAGTAAAAATTGCCATGACCTAAGATCTATATCAATTTTCTAATAAACAACAATCGACTTATATTGAAAATTATAGTTTCATAAATAAACTAAACTTTATTTGAAAATTTTTTGCAAAAATTAAAATTTGACAGAATGGTTTTTGAATTGTTTTTAAAATTTTTACCTTAATTCTGTATAACTCCCCTCATCCCTACACTTGAGATGTACATTGCCCCGATGTAATAACTAAATATTTCTATTAGTGTGGAAACAAGATAATTTTAAGATCAGACCCAATCTTATAATTTTCACAAACCATTTACAATCAGTCGGGGAACCACTATCAATAATCAAAAATTAAAACTAACTACAAATTAACTATTTCTAACGATTCAGAAGGGAAAACAAATGCACCTGATTATGTGTTTGTGGCAAGCTCTTCAATTGTACTAGTGACCTTCAACATCTCGTCCTCTAATCTACAAGACATACTAAAACTCGTGTAGAAGCGAACTTCTCACTTCATGATTAACACCTCCTTTTAAATCAATGATGCATCCTATTCCCCACATTTAAAGCATTGCATTGTCCTCAATACAACCTTTAAGTGAAAAAATTGATTAAATCTAGTTAACATGTTTGAAAGAAATTAGAAAAAAATATCACTTTAAACATAAAAGTCCTAGACTCACTTTCGTAAGAATTACGGTTACATTTAGCATATGTAACAAGCCTTTTAAACTATCTGGTAGAGCCGGGTGGATGAGTGTAGTCTCGTGAGCATTTCTAGTGAACACACCCACAAAGTTCTTAAAATAAAACAAAATAAAATAATAAATAAACAAAAAAAAACTTAAAAACATAAAATACCTTGGGTTGCATCCCAAGTAGCTCTAAGTTTTAGGTCTTCAGCCAGACCATACCTGTCGATACTCACGGTGGTCGAATGGGGTGCTTTCCTTCGTAATTTCTTAAGTAAATTTTCTTTGAATGATCCGGTAGGTTTTCTAAGTCATTCCATTTTCTTCCAAACACCATCTCCATAACCCGGACATTCAAAGGATTAGGTGGATCACCCGCTTTAATTTTCCTTTTTGGTTTATCCTTAATCGTGTCCACCTTCTTCACAAACTCTTTATTTTTCCTTAGATCTACAAGCTTAACCCTGACATGTTTAAACCAATCTCGAAAGTGGTGTCCTCACTTATATGTGAAATATAAGGAGGAACACACTCGTTAGCAATACCTACCTCACTAGGCTCATCATTAACAAAATAATTGATAGACTTGGAAAATACATCAAAACACAACTTACGGGTTTCCAAAGTCATGTCAATTGTTCCATCCCGATAATTAATTTGAGCATTTGCAGTTGCTAAAAATGGTCTACCCAATATGACTTGAGGTTGCCCCCATGACCTCTGGTGTACATAATCAAGTACCATAAAATTCACAGGGTAGTAAAATTCTCCCACTTTGATTACTACATCTTTCACTATCCCCGGGGACATTTATAAGTTGAGTCAGCTAACACCATGGCGGTGTCAACTTCTTTGAGAGGGCCAAACTCATATTGATCATACAACGTACCTGGCAAGATGCTAACACCAGCTCCATAGTGTAAGTCCCCCTTTCCCAGGGAACCTCACAGTTGGTCATTCACAGCAAAAACATAGATTTAAAACAATCATTTACTCATATATGTATAAATATATATTGCAGTGGAAAAATTACGGTAATTTCAATTCATTACAATGTAGTTAAATTTAAAATATAAACACTGTCTTTAAACATCAAAACTCTTTACGTCCTCCTAAACTCTTCTTCCTCAGGGATGCCAGTCTTTAAGTGCCAAGAAGCTTCAGTCCCATACTCCCATCTCATAAGCCTTAACTTTCACCTGTCAACTGATATGCATACAAAAGTCAGCTTCGCTGAGTGAATTCTAGGTTTACTTTATTAAATAACTTTTGTAAAAGGGAGTAGCTTTAACAGTTGAAAATACAATCAGCTATCAGAACATCAATACAAAAGGGCTATCACTTTATCGATACTTTATCATTACTTGTTAATTATTACTTTTCTTTATCCGTCAATTCTCTGTCACTATCGGTGCCTATGATAAACACAGGACTTAACCGACACGCCAATTGCCATTATTGTCATGCCAATCCAGGCCTTACTGACCTGCCTGTTCGAGCATTACTTTATCCGGGTGATGGTACAACGAATGCAACCCTCCTTTATCCATTGCTTGCAAGACTTTACTTTATCCCTTGCTTGCAAGACTTTACTTTATCCATTGCTTGCAAGACTTTACTTTATCCAGGTACATGTTATGGGCCCAATAACCTTTCTTTACGTTTCACTTTCATGTTTAAGTTATACATAATATAACACAAAACATTACAAGACAATTCATCGCTACAAGGTCATATCACAATAAGGCAACATGTTATCAATTCATTATAAAACCCCATTCCCCAGATGAGATAGTATATAAAACTTTACTTTAAAAGAACTGATCGTAAAAGCATGTATTTCAGTATGCATATCGCCCCAAAACATTTAAAACATGTATAAAATAGGGGATCTAGA
>BJCO01783468.1:0-10651 GCA_018326465.1 Flaveria floridana | reverse complement strand
AATAGTTATGTTTTAGCATATGACATAGTGAAAACATTATTTCCGGTCCTCTTTAAGTGAGAAGTCCGATCAAAAGGCTTGGGTTAAGCAAATAGATTTGCGTATTTATTTTATTTTATGTATTGTTAAAGATATCTAGAAATCTATAAAATGCAGATAAGCATAAAGTAGATACTAGTACGTAGATACATGAAAATAAACAAATAAGAAGGGTGTGTCAAAAAGTGCAGTTTTAAAAGGCTAACAATAAAGTAGATATGTGAAATTTGTTTGCATATTTAAGATTTAATGACTTCTAAAAAAACCCAAGTTTGGTGATTTTCACTTGATCTATCCATAAAGATGTCTTTAAATGTTGATCTTCATAAAAATTTGACCCTTTTCATTACTGCAGGGTACTATATCCTTTGAAAGATGATACTATATTAACTAATTGCATCTTTAACAGATAAATAGCTGGAAAGTAATGGAAGTAGAAAGATCAAACAGTCTCATGACCAAATTCTTAGGAGGCTTAAACTGCAGCATAAGAAAACTCATTTTTCGTGTCATTTCCGCCCGCCCAATCCCACAACACATCGCATTCATCATGGATGGAAATCGAAGGTTTGCCAAAAAGTGGAAGCTCACAGAGGGTGGAGGCCACAAAGCCGGATTCTTAGCACTCATGTCGGTGCTTAAATACTGCTACGAAATAGGCGTTAAGTATGTAACCGTTTATGCATTCAGTCTGGATAATTTCAAAAGACGCCCGGATGAAGTTCAATATGTAATGGACTTGATGCAAGAAAAAATCCAAGGGTTCTTGAAAGAATTACCAATCGTCGAAAAATATGATATTAGAGTCTTGTTTATTGGTGATCTAGAGAGACTACCCAAGCCATTAAGGGTTGCTGCTGAGAAAGCAATGGAAGCCACTGCTAATAACACAAACACGTATCTTTTGGTATGCGTTGCGTATACTTCTTCGCATGAAATCCGACGAGCTGTTTATGAATCGTGTCAAGAAAAGAGTGGTGGTGGGGACGATGAGGTGGGGATTAAAGTGGTGGATCTTGAGAAGCATATGTATATGGGTGTAGCTCCTGATCCTGATATTTTGGTGAGGAGCTCGGGTGAGACAAGGCTGAGCAACTTCCTGCTGTGGCAAACCTCCAACTGTTTGTTGTACTCGCCGAAAGCATTGTGGCCGGAGATGGGGTTGTGGGAGGTTGTTTGGGGGATCTTGGAGTTTCAAAAGGATTATAAGTATTTGGAGAAGAAGAAGAAGCAGGCTTAATGATGTGTTGTTGAATAAGGTGATTTAAGTTTATATTCTTGTGATTTAGTATTTAATAAATAAATGGAGACGCCTTCATGGAATCATGGTTGTAACATTTAGGTACGTAAACGGTTGCTACCTGTATTGGAATCGAATCTAGTTTCAACTTCATTTGATGTTAAGCTCAATGCTAGTATATGAAATCATCATGCATTTAGTTAACACCAAGTTCGTAAGTAATAACAACCAAATTAAGATCAAATTCATTAGTTGCTTTTGTTTTGTTTTTTGTTTCCTCTACAAACTCAAAATTTTCAAAATACAAAATATCTTCCAACGGAAAAAGGTCATAGATCATGAGAATGCACCAACATAAGATCAAATCAAGTTAAATTCACCATATGAGCAACTGATCTACTTACAGAATTATTATTCTTTTACGAATTACAAACTAGGAAACAGGGAAGCCAATTTCCAAAAGCAGCCCCATACATGCATGTATCGAATCATCAAACATCTTTCGATGCAAGCTCAGATCAAAACCGACCGACCAGTTCCCCATGTGTTTACGGATACGGTATACATATATGTAAATATATCTTATAATATACGTAACACCTTACACATTCTTATTGGCCAAGATTTCCCAACAACCGCTCAACTGCCGCATGAACATTACCTCTGGTGGCTGTTAGTGCTTGAAGATTCTCACGGGTGTCGAAGAATCCCATTTCTTGAAGTTGAGTGAGTTGGGTAGCATACAGTTCTTCAGGCGGCACTGGTATTTTGATAGAAACAGATAAACTGTTAGTTAACGAGGGTGGGACAAAATGAGAGGGGCATAATAGATGTGGAAATTTTGAAAATTTAACTTACAATGTGCTTGAGTCAAGTTATGTTTTACCTCGAATGTCTCAAACCGACAAAACCTCCCAAAATCATTTCATTCAAAAAGCTATATAATTATAGAAAATTATAAAATTTTGTAATCCAGGCAGTCTGGCACACTAACTATATATGGAAATTTTCATACTTTTGAACAAAAAATGTTTTGGCCTTCGGATCAACTCGACCTTGCAGTCTGTATCAAAATTTCACCCATGTCAACCGATAACTCAGCCCATCCGACCCACATATTTTGCCATATCTAGTGGATATGTTACCATTGGAGTTGTTTGGTGTTGAGAAGCCGCCAGCTCCAAGGCCGCCAAACATGTTCATAAGCATATCCAAGTTGAAGTTATTGGGGGCACCTGCTATTGCCACCAAAAAAGCATGAAAACCAGATGTACTAGGTTCAAACATTACAAATGTATGCAAGCATTACAAATGCAACATTTTCCGCTTCAATATCGGCTATACACGTATAGTATGATTACAAAAAAACTGTTGGCCTTGTAACTTTTATCTATGTATCTAAGCAAATTAAATACAAGAAACTATGAACATAAGATACCTGTCCCTCCTGTTTGACCTGCCTCCCTGCATAACAGAAACAACCATTTCATATCAAACAATGAACTACAAGACCAACTGATCAACATATATTAACTAAGAAACATTACTGACCAACCAATTGAGAACAAAATTTTAGGTGAATTACCCGGTGGGTTGTTGCCGACCAAGTCCAGAGAAAAGAGATTGTTGTAGTGCCATCATTTGCTGTTATAGGAGTAAACATGATACGGTTATGAAAGTAAGTGCTAATTGCTAAAACAGCAGAAGAGGACACATTAAATGTTTGAATTCTGTATTAAGAAAGACATGCAGGTTAAAAGGACATTTGACCATATAAATTATAACAAATAAATGACACAAGACATTGAAAGTATACATGCAAGTAAATAAAACATGGTTTAAGCAAAACATAGATAAAGAATCTCAAGCTAAAAACACACATTTGTAGCAGATATCTTAAGAAAACTAAAACTCATTACAATTCTTGTGCGGGTTATAACAATTGTATATTTGTATGATTCACAATTTCACATTTAGGATCATCAACGAATTTAAACTCGTTTGATCACCAAAGTCAACCAAGGACTACTTCATTTGAAACATGAAATCATGAACATTGATAATTACCCCAAATGATGGTTTGACTACCAAAGTCAAACACAGGACAACCACATTGGGAACATGAGTACAGTCTTTGAAATAGCAACTACAATGACAAGTGGGACAAGTCTAATTTGTTTCGGGAATTTAGCATTAAGCATGTCTGTCGGTACATTCATATTCTGGGAGGGATAGAACTATGATTGTAGGTTTTGTTCACTTGTTAGGAAACATGGATATGGGGCCCACCAAACAATTGGAGAATGAAGAAACATAATGTAAAGGCAAAACCTGAACAAGATGATTTTTTCCAACTATCGTGATGTATGTCTGCCACTTTTGTAGATACTTTTTCACCTCATTTATTTTACTTTCAAAGAAAAAATTGATTTTTTCCACAAGTCATTAGATAATAGCATCTTGATACATATGGCTATATGCAATAAAAAATCACTGTATTGCACGAGAATTAACAACATAATGCTAGTTCTATATCACATGCATTAATTAGCATCCATGAAACATTAGTCAACATGTATCTAACGTAAGTAAAAGTCTCCATCATACACCTTTTAGAAATGTCTTTCAAGATATTATACGCCATATATATAAGGCAACTTCACATGATTTTTTCGTTTTGTACACCTAAAGTCTATATTTTATGGGATAGGAATTGACAATATTATCAATGTACCTTCAAAGCTATAACCATAAATAAACAAGCATTTGAAATATACTTCAGAAATTCATAGTTAAATTTCTTTAACATTTCACTCGTTTACACATGTTTTCACAGATGTTAATTGATTTACCTGCATGGTCTCTGGAGAAGTTAATTGACGAATGAATTCAGGATTTTGCATCATCTCTCTCAACTGGGGGTTTGATTCAAGCATGCTTCGCATCTGGGGATTGAGTCCAAGTATCTAAAAGTTTAACATTTTAGTAAGTACGCATCCTTAACAAGAAAATCCAAATTAAAAACCCAAAACAAATACCTGATTCATATATTGTGGGTTTGAAAGGAGACTTTGCATCATCTGCGAAATAGCTGGATTTTGCATAAGTTGGCTCATTGAATTGGGATCAGGAGTAGTGCCACCAAATACTCCCTCGAGACTTGGAGCACCTAGTCCACCTAAACCACCAACTGGCGGTGACCTACCGGTCTCACCTGGGTTTGTTGCAGCGGCATTTGTTTGGTTAGCCCCACCTGCAAAATCACATTGAGTTCATCCATCTAGCCAACAATGTTTATGAAGTTGGAAAAACGATATGGCAGCTTACCACCACCAGCAGCCCAAGGATTGGGAAGTGGATTGGTGTTTGGAGCAGGAGAACCAGTAGTGGAATCAGCACCAGTGGTGGTAGGGTTAGCCACCTGATCACGGGGTGCACCACCCTGGCCACCCAAAAGAGCTGCAAACGGATTTGAGTTCAAATTATTTGTTGTATCCCCACCACCACCCATTGTGGTTGCGTTCAGAAATGGCTCCTGAACATTTTCATACATTCTCCTAAGCATGTTAAAACCTTCAGGAGAAGATTCAATATTACTCATTGCTCTATCAGTGTTACGCATCATTTCACGCATGAGTTCAGGGTTTCTTGCAGCCTCCATCGTTTGACGAAGAATTGCAGGATCATTGAGCATATGAGCAAGCTCAGGATTCCTATCAATGATTTCACGCATTTGAGGATTGTTCATCATCATGTTGCGCATAGTATCTGGGTTGTTCAATAGATTCTGAACAAGAGGCAGATCCATGATTTCTCGCATCATGTTGGGGTTTTGAGTCAACTGTTGTTGCATTTGTTCCAATTCTGGAAGTCCAGCTCCAAACAAGCCACCGTTGCCTCCTAAACCACTCAACCCAAGTCCAGGAAATAGTGAACTGCCAAGACCGGTTCCACCTATGGTCCCCGCTTCTACCGAGCCAGCTTCCCCTGCAACAGGTGGAGTAGTATTTGTTCTGGTAGGGCCCCCATCTGCTGGGGTAGATGTAGCAGGCACAAAACCACGTACTAAGTGAACAGTGTGCTCTGCCTCCATGCCTGTAAGTGATACATGAATAGCACGATAAATCTTCTGTAATTTATTAATTATATGAAAGAAACTATGTTACTACCAAATAGGTGAAAGGCAAACAGTAGCATCAGGAGTAAAGTTAGCACGGAAGACCAGGGGAAGCTGATTCATCAAAATAGTGAACTATTTAGGCTCACTTAACAATTTCTATTAATATTGAGTCTTCTTTCTGTTTCCATCGAAGACTAATTATACTTCTACTTCAATTTCGGGGGGGAAATTGCCTTTTTAAGGGATGTATCTTAGATGCATGAAGTTAGCTCAAGTCACTGATTATATAAGTTGGTTAGATTCAAGATTTAATTACCATTATATTCTACTGAACCCATGTTTTCCAGGTAAAATACAATCATTCGTAGAAATTGACTCTAGCTCTACATATGGTAATGAAGGCTACTTACCATCTCACTGCTTCAAGAGGTTCATAACAGCTAAGCAAGACGGATTGTGTGAAAGTACATATTTGGATAATCATTAACAATTATCATAATACTTATTTTTCATTGTGAATTTTGAAAAAACACGAACATATAGAGACAGCTAACAGAATGCAACAATCTAGATTGTCCCCTCCCTGCCAATTCATTGAAGCTCTCCTAAAAGTAGATTCTTTATCCTCTACCACTAACATATAGCCTCATTAATCAGTTCAGCAGTTCCGTTTTCGCTTTTTCCACCATTCTTGCCCCTTTATCCATGTCACCTAGTAACTTCTCAACCAAGAAAACTGCAAAACATCTCAAAACCACATAAAAAATTAACAATCAGCCCTAACGCCCCCCCAGCTGACAAAAGCTAACCACTTGTCTTAACATCCAAAACTTATAAGCAAACTTGGCATGCATTTTCACTTGAAGCGAACACCAAAAGTATCTGTTCTAAATTGGTGCATTAAAACTTACTAACAATCAAATGAAACATATAGCCTCATTAATCAGTTGAGCAGTTCTGTTTTGCTTTTTTTCCACCATTCTAGTCCCTTTTTATCCATATCAACCTAGTTACTTCTCAACCAAGAAAACTGCAAATCATCTCAAAACCACATAAACAATCAGCCCTAATGCCCCCCGCTGTCGGAAGCTAACCTCTTGTCTTTACTTCCAAAACTTGATACATTAAAACTTAAATACATAATCACATTCATACCATCAATATTCGTATCGAAAACAAAACTCTAAAACATAACAATTGCAGGAAATATAAACATAAAACAGATAGTATAACAAAATACCATAGCTCTTAAGAGTCTTATCATCCTTCAGGATACGTCCTTTATAAATCAACCGCTGCTGTCCCGCAGGTATATCACAGTTGTGCTCCAGAACAGACTTAAACGACTCAACAGACGACTCAAGGCTCGCCTGAACGGCGAACTTCGTGCCGTTTGAGCACCGTATGTGAACGGTTACAGCTTCACCGCCTTCAGCCTTGTTCGATTCAACACCTTCGTTCACAGCACCGTCACCGCCTCCGCCACCCATCCTAATTTGGTGTTTTCAGCGATTGAAGGTAGAAAAACGAAGAGAGATCGAGAGAAACGTTGTGGAATTGAATTGAAGGAGGTAATGAATGGATTGATGAAGTGATTAGAAAACTTGAGAATTGAACAATCGAAAACTTGGGGAAGGGGGAACTCTTTTGTGCGCAGTGAATTCCGAAATGGAGCACAGTTGAGCGAGGAGGACCCTTGCCGGTGTATTTATACTCCATCCGTCTTAAAATATTAAATATTGAAAATACCTTTCTCCAAAAATAAATATTCTCCTCTAATACATCTATACACATTAATAAATTTAATAAAATACTGACGTGTCCATTTCCGATTTGTTAATACGTAATCACTACAATAAACCTATTATTTTAAATAAAAAACAATTATGTCAAACTTTTCAAATTTAATCTTAACTTTTAATTTTTATTTTAAACAGTATAAATGAAAATCAATTAACTCAAACTTTATAAATTTATTAATATTTTATAACTAAATACTTTTTATTTAATATAATAATATTATCCCAATAGTCGAAAACTTGACTTTTTAATTATCACAACTCAATTTTTAAAGCTTACATATCATATGATTTAATATGATAATGATTTATCAAGTTAGAACAAATTAAATAATATTTTTATATATCTCTTATTTAACCCGTATAGTATACGGGTCACTTACCTAGTATTGTCTCTAACATTATACTTTCATTCTCTCATAGTTTTTTAAACGAAAAAGCTACACGACTCCTACTTCTAAATTATTCGAACTAATTTACATCATGGATAAGTTTAAAACTAAGACATTTTTTAAAAAGGCAAAGCCTTCCTATAAATAAGACCAGCAATCTATGATATAGGTTTTTACTCAATATTTTTAGAGTGAATTATCGTTTTTATTCACGGGGTTTGATCACATTTGTTAGTTTTAACCCTTTTTTTGCATTTGACTCCTTAAGCTTTTAAAAAAATTATCATTTTTATCAAAAACAAAAACTTTGTTAATTTCAAATGTTAATTCATCTATCATCAAAAGGGGGTAGTTATGTAACTTTGCTTTTAAAGGCAAAATCTTGATTCATATCAACGTATTGTTGTTAAAATTCCTTTCATGTATTGTTGTTTCATTCACGAAACCTACATTAGACATTTCATATTTTCATCATCGAATCTTATATCATGACTGAATCACAAGATTCTCAGCTTAATCAGTGGAGGAGGAGGATGGATAGCGGTCAAAAACCTACTAAGAAGGTGTTGTATAATAGAGTAAATCACCTCTAGACGTCATCTCCCTCATATGTAATTTAGTTCCACTCGATTACAGTTATGTAATTGGTGGATATTTGTCACACCCCCGCTGATAGTGGAAACACGAGGGCGCAACGGACGGGACCGTCATAACACATTGGGTCTAAGAGAATCACTAAAGGTATTCTTCGTAAATGGGTCATGACGTCGCCTGACACATAGGAACACGTGTCAAGTACAGTCAATTCCAAAACGTCATACCATAAATGCGTAAATAATCTAAAGTTTCCATTTAGAAATAAAGAAGCACAAGTACCAAAACAATCCCAAGTACAAATTTAACAAATTACAATTCAACAAAACAACCAAGTCCAACCGTCCTACGAAATATCTTTTGCTCCTAAAGGAGCGGTCTTGTCTAAAGTCCACAGCCAAGCACCTAAGCCTCATTACCTGAAAATACATGCTTATAAAGGTCAACATACGTTGGTGAGTTCACAGGTTTATAAGTACAAAAGACGTCGCCGTAAAAGTAGTAAATAAAATAAGTGTGTGGATAAGAGAACATAGTAGTCATAGAATTCCATAAAAGTCCATATATGAGTCCAAGTCCAATAACCAGATTATATTCACCCAAGGACTCGCACAAGGCCAAGTCAATCTTAGCTAGCATACCAACGACATGGGTGGGGTGTCAACCCGTTAGTTCTAACAATACATCTCTATGACAATACAGTCCAGTTCAATCCAAGTACAGTTCAAGTATAGTCCAAGTACAGTACGTATTTGTGAAAGAAATTTAGACTCGATCCTATGACTCAAACCACACACAAGTTCTTTAAATCACGGAATAAAACAAAACATTGAACATGCTTTTCCCCCAATAAAAACATAATTAAAAAGGGTCCGTGAAACTCACCTTGAAGTAGCAAAGTTCAATGTCCACAATATGCACGATAACTATAGAACACAAAACACAAAAGAATTACTTAAGGTCAAGCCGACCTGGTTGGGTGTAATTCTTGAAGTCCAGCCCTTATTGTTTATTACAATTATTGTTTTTAGTAAAACTCCATTTCTAAGTCCATTGCTAATATTCTCAAGTCTCTTTTCATAATTTAGTTCAATAATTATGTTTTAGATCATTAACATCTCTCGATGAACCTTTACCAACCCATTATTAATAAGTTATAAATTTTAACTATTCACAAACTTATACACGTTAAATTTACTTGTTTAACCCACTCATTGTTTTTATTTAATAATATACCCGCAAGTTCTTATCACTTAAAGTTGTAAAATAAACTCAGCTTGAATAGCTAATCACGCACCTGTCTTGTGTAGATTATCTGGAGGTCGAAACGGTTACAGTTCATCGTATAATAGATGTCAACGGAAAGCTAGGACATGTAAGTAACTCCCAGAAGAAGAAACAACTCAAACGGGTCACGAACGAAGAAGATATGACCCGATGAATACAGCTTATCATTCTGCTTGGATTTGACAGTTTCGACACCTGAACTTAGACACTGACTTTGGAGGACCAAACGACATCGAAAACGCACGAGACCACTTGGGTTAGACATAGGACTCTTTGAAATTGAATTTAGATGAAAAGTTTGACCTAATTGGATTTATGATGACCAAGTTACATCTAGAACAAGTTGACCCAAATTTTACATAGTATGATGTTAGGTTTTCAGATTCACCTTTCAACTATCAAATTTTCCTAATCTTTATTCCTATTGAACCATTAACATAAAATTAACAATTTTTACAGAATTTTTACATTCAATCATTCATTAAGAACAGATCTTCAAGGATTTTCAACCCCAACCAAAATATATACGAAGAGTCTTACACGTATGAACTAGGGTTTCACTTACTTTGATGATCAGACATAAGAACGCCCCAATTCCTCATGTAAAACCCGGTCAATTCCCAAGAACAACAACCAAGATCTCAATCTCAGGAATGCAGAATGTAATTGAGATCGGAAGAAGACAAACAATAGATCAAATAGCTTTCAATTGATAATCAATGAGATTACAATCTTGTGCGAATTGCACAGAACAATTACAAAGCAAATTAGGACTATCTGAACTGAAAAACTTAGCTACAAAAGCGAAAAATACATATTTATACTAAAACAAAAGTTCTCGCGCGACACATGATTTTCGTGCGGATCAACCTTTCGCGCGACTCCTGCTTCTCGCGTGACTTCAGTCTTTCGCACTTAGTCTTCGCATCTTGATCATCAACATCTTCATTTAGCTTTCGTTGTTTTGCCGAGCCTTATATAGTCTTCTACAATCTCCCCCTAGGCTCGGTGAAACACTCTTAATCAAAATCAATGTTTGCTTTCTTGTATGTGCCAGAATATGCATACCACTTATTCCTTAGGATTCGATCAGTCATCCAAACATATTGGCAAGATAAAAAGTAAACAGACTCATCAGCTGAGATAGGGCAATGTAGCAGCTTATTCAAGTCGTCTTTGC
>BJCO01783388.1:0-31661 GCA_018326465.1 Flaveria floridana | reverse complement strand
TTGGTTCAGTGGGAGTTTGTTGGACCAAAAGAACCAATGAGCCAGATCAGAAAAACCTCTAAGTCCCACAAGACATCACAACAACTGTTGAAAGCATCATCAGCCGTTTGACAAAGACTGAAGACTTCAACAGCTGAAGATCAAAGTACTAAAGAACATCAGCTGGAGACTCAAGTACTGAAGACTCAAGTACTGAAGACACAAGTACTAAAGACTCAAGTACTGAAGACTATCAGCTAAAGACTAAAGTACTGAAGATCAACAGCTGAAGTACAAAGACTGAAGACAAAGACTGAAGACATCAGCTGATGACAACAACTGAAGTCATCAGCTAACGAAACATTTGAAGTTAAAGTCTGAAGACAAGTACTGAAGCTTCAGAGTTTGTCACAACAGCTGAAGAAGTATTCTTTAGTTGTTGTGATGGTTTACCTTTCAGCTTTTTCTTATCAGTAGTTGTCTGTTCTATTTCAGTAGTTTGTAAAATGACTGAAGAGTATGTCCTTCAGTCGTTGTAGTTGCAGTAGTTTCTTTTCAGCTGTTGTAATAAGTTTAACACTTAGTATTTTTGTAAAAAGATGTCAGCTGTTTGACATCTTCAGTAGTTTAGTTAGTTTCAGTAGTTTGTTGAATAACGGTTTGATGTCACTATCAAGTGACATCCGCTGACGTCATTCTTCCTATAAAAGGAAGATGACCTAATTGTAATCCTTGCCGAAGCGTGTGATCTAATAGAAAACACCTTTTTGCAGAATTCCTCTCTCTTGATAACCTACTGTTACATTGCAAAATCTCATGTGTTCTTGTTTGTTTGTTCTAATTCTTGTGCTAAATCCACTGCGAATACAACCTAATTGATCAAACTAGAGGCTGAGATCCTATCACGTCTCCCCTCCCGGTCATCCTGGTCCTCTTCTTCTGCCTCTCCCCTCCCATCTCCCCTGCAGGTGGTCGCGACCCCACCCTCCCTTCGGTCCTCTTCATTGACTCCCGGTCCTCTTCCTCGTCACCGGTAAGAGATTTTGAATGTTGGTGATTTGTGAATCTGTATTAGGGTTTTATGTTGTTGATTTGTGAATCTGTGAATTAGGGTTGATTTATGTTGGTGATTTGTGAATCTGTGAACCTATGAATTAAGGTTTTATATTAGCATAGACTGTTGATTTGGGAAGGTAGATGATTATATTTTGGGCATTCACAAAGTAGCTTCATGTGAAGGTAGATGATTGGGTTTTGATGTGTAACCTTGTCAATGATAATCTTAAATTAGGTATAATTTTTTCATTCAACAGAGTCAGTCAGATAGTAAATCAAACAGCCAAGTTTTAGTCAGATACTAAATCAAATAGCCAAGTTTTAGTCAGATGCAGACTCAGTCAGAACTTCTTACCGGGTCAGCTTCTGACTCATTCAGATCTTACTCAGTCAGCGTAATCAAACAGCACCTAACAGAGAAAGACGTGGCAGAAGATAAAGCTCAAGCTGATGATGCTGATGTGGCACAAAGGAAGGCTGAATGGGCTACATGTTTAGTTGGGATGAAAACTTAGAGAGAGCCTCCAAAGCAGAATACATACACCAAGTTATATAAGGTTAAAAGACATCAAAAAGTGTCAGGAAAAAAACTATCAGTTGGGCCTATTTTGAGGATTTAAAAGTCTATGCTATCAAAAGGGAGAAAGGGATTGAGTATTACAGACATCCATAAGATCTGAAAAACCTCCCAGGCTTTAAGCTGAACAAACTTGCTTGCCTAAACCTGTTGTATGCAAACCTAAGAAAGATATCAGGTTGGTTTGAAAAGGCACTGAAGAAAGAGTACCACACGAGATGGGTCAACTTCAAACCTCAACAACTGAGGATGTTCATTCATAAAACGGAAGTTGACTCAATCTCTGGAAGACAGAAGGTGGTGTTGAAGTGGACACCTCCAAGGATAATGTTAAAGATTCCGTTGAGGGAAATGCCACAGTACTTCACACCTTATTTTAAGTGGTGGTATTATGATTGGAGGACGGGTGAAGCGGTTATTGTGCTTAACCGAGATGGTAAAATTGAGATGATCAGGGTATTTGACCGAATGTGGCTTAGTAACTTGTCGGCGGATGATGTTTATACTTTATACAAGTGGCCACTATTCTATGCTACACAAGATATTGTACAAGATCTCCAGTTCTAGCACGTTATAAGACTCTATTTTGCATTCAAGATTCATGCTGGAGTCACAAAAGAGGAGAAGTATAAGAATTTTGAAGAGCATGTGAAGAGTTTTAGACAATAGAGTAAACTAGGTCCAAGGGGGAGGTTGTTGATACATGATGTTCCTAGTTTAGTGTACTTAAATGTTTATGTCTTTCATTTCTTGCACATGTGTAATGCAAGAACCTTATTGTAATGTGATATATATGTTTGGATGTTTATTTACCTTTGACTATATCATATTCTTATAACATTTATTATTACATGCACGATGAACTTTATATATAGGTTTCGGGTTGTTGTGCATAGTTCTGAGTCAACAATAATTTAGAAGTGGGTTTGACTTCGTCTTGTGGTTATTCATGCTAATGGACCATGGTCATGGACCAGACGCATGAATGGACCATGCTTATGGACCAGTCACATGACTGAACTAGGTGACTGGATCAGTCGCACGACTAAGTCATGAGACTGGCTCAGTCGCATGACTGAACCATTTGTAGAGTTCAGTCATGCGTATGAATCAATCGCATGACTCAGTCGTACGACTGAACCATGCTAATGGCTCAGTCATACGACTGGACACTGAAACCAATAAATACCACGTAATTTGTGGAAAAATATAACACTTCGAATATTATCATACCCTGGCCGTCCAGAGCATCCCAGTTCATCCATCCAACTTTAAAGTTCGTTCTCGATTGATTTCTACTCGTTCTTAACGTTTGTTTAATCGTTAGATCGATCAGGTTTTCGTTCTCACTGATTGGATTGCCAATCAACTAGGATTCTGCACTATTTGATCTGGTTTCATGTTGAATCAGTTAGTACTCCGTACGTACACGGTCCTAACAATTTACCTATGTTTATTAAATCATTTGCACTGTTATTTGATCATGTTAGACCAACAATATGGTATCAGAGCCATAATGCTCATGATTTGTTGAGTTATTGATTAATTTTTGGGGTTATTTTACTTAACAAACTATTTCATTCATTTAAACAACTGATTGGAGTGTTTTGGAGATGGAAATAGCTTGAGGTTTATTTCTTTTGGGTGTGTGAAGCTTTATAAATCATCTGATCATAATGTGATTGTGTATTGGGTGACTTTTTGACTGATTTCCTTTTTTGTGAAAGTTACTGTAGCAATGGGCGAAACTATCCAGCGGAACTACGGATCATTGGGCGAAACTACTGTTCTTCATCAGTTCAGTGAAATTAAGTGTTTGTGAACGAAAGTTCAAGTATTTGCTTACTATTTCAGGCAAAATTGCTGCCAAAATTATTATCTGAATGAAAGCTCAGAAGTTTTGGGCGAAACTAGTGCCGAAACTAAGCTTCCGGGGCGAA
Organism: Flaveria floridana; assembly: GCA_018326465.1. NCBI lineage: Eukaryota > Viridiplantae > Streptophyta > Magnoliopsida > Asterales > Asteraceae > Flaveria > Flaveria floridana. Next base: position 28,109 of record BJCO01783388.1, on the reverse strand, counting down.
TCTGCTGCGGGGCGAATTACCGGGGAAAACTCCCGGCGAAATTACCGGAGAAATTACAAGTTCAATCGAAATTAATTTTTTTTAAGATGACAACCACAAATGTCACCATTTCTGAATTAGAAAGCGTTGCACCTTATAGACCACCGAGGCTTATGAATGGTGATAATTTTGAGGATTGGAAAAGATGTCTAAAAGATTTTCTACTACACCGATCATAACCAATGGGAATCTATTATGAATGGTCGTCACACCCCAACCACCACTATTGGGGATGTTACTTCATGAAACACTGATCCTTTAACATTCACTGAAAGAGATCTCAAGCTTATTGACCATGATTAAAAGGCATTTAGAGCTTTAACTCTATGTTTAGCTCAAGACATCTACAATCGTTTTGTAGAACACACCAATGCCAAGTCCTTATTTGATGCACTATGTGAGTTTTATGATGGAAATGAGGATTTGAAGAAAGACAAGAAAGCTCAGGCTGAAAAGGAATTTAACTCATTTTTTGGACACAAACATGAAAGTCTAACTAATCTTACCAACCGATTCTTGTTTGTTTCTAGTAATCTTAAAAAGTATGATGAATAGTTGGGAAATCATGAATAAGTCGTAAAACTTCTAGATTCACTTCCTCCACCATGGAGTCTTCAAGTCAGAATGCTAAAGTAGGAAAGAAACTTTGTAGACTACAAGGTCATGGATATGATTAACAAGCTAAAATCATTTGATATGGATTTGAAAAGGAGAGAACACAGTCAGTCCATGGTGCCAGCTTCAGTTTATCCATAGAATGTTGCCTTACTTTCATCCGCTGCAAACTCTCAAGTGTAAGGCTCTACTCATGGTGGGCATTCTGGTTATGGAAATTCAAACAAGTCTAGTAGTGGTTCATCAAGTGGTGGTTCAAATTCCAAAGCATCAAATACTACTCAAGTTTCGTCTGATACTATGGCACTGTGCGGGATGTTTGTGCATAGTTATGAAGCATTGGTGGCTGGTGAACTCAAAGGAAGAGGAATGACAATGGAAGACATGTATCAAGTTGATCCAGATGATTTAAAGGAGACTGATATTCAATGGCAAATAGCCATGCTCACTCTATGAGCAAGAAGATTCATAGAGAGAACAGGAAGGAAGAACCTTGGGGGTCAAAATCAGAATTCAAAACTTGGGTTTGATAAGTCAAAGGTGAGGTGTTTCAATTGTAAGCATTTGGGTCATTTCAAAAGAGACATTGCACATCGCCAATTATCACTGAACCAATAACCCCGGGAACTTCAAAAGTCATACCGATCACTGATAAAGAAGAAGCAATGCCAAAGAAGGAAACAACACTGATTACTAACTTTAATTGGAGTGCTGAGATCAAGGAAACTGAAGAAGAAGTTAATCATGCACTAGTGGCTGAGGTGGTGGAAAATGATGATGACTTTGTTAAGAACTTTGATCCATTCAAGGAATTTCATTCTGAAGCTAGTGGTGAAAGTCAAGAACCCATGGAAGGGAAAGGTTGTGTGAATGCGGGATGGATGAGGTTGATGAGAAAGAAGATGATGAGGAAGAGAAGAAGAAAGCTGCTGAGGAGGAGTCCAAGAAAAATATTCCTGTTTGCCAATATGAAAAAAGCCCTAGCTGCAGAAAAAGTAGTTATGGGTCTTCCTTATAAGGTAATACTGGACATGTGCTCTCCTGCTTGCTAAATTCATTTATTTGGTGTTTATAAAGCAAATAGGTTATTATTAGATAATAAAAAGGAATTAAACCGAATAAACAAGGAACTTAAATTAAATGAATCAAGATATTTTGTAAAGTTAAATGAAGCTTTAAAAGAAAATGATCATTTAAAAAGAAACCTTTTGGAAGGAAACGTTGAGATAAATTCTTTAACAGAAAGGGTTGCACTTGCTGAATTCGAAACATGTAAGTTGAAATCTAAACTTGAGAAATGGACAATTTCTGGAATGAAATTGGAGGATCTATGTAAGAAACAAAGGGGGATAGAATCAAGACTGGTTTGGGTCATGATGAACACACTTATGTTTATCCACCTCCTAGTACTTACTGTTATTTTCCTACACCTGCACCTCATCCTACAAATGAGTTGATTACTAAGATTATATAGAATAATACTAATAGTCTGTTTGAAGGTCTAGATGGAGTAAACCATAAAGAGAGAGGAGTATGGTTATGCAGAAAGTAGCGGTCTTAGTAGCTCTAGCCTTAGATTTTCTGATTCGAAGAAGTCTCATGTAGATAGTAGTTTAAGTAGTTTTGTTTCTGAATAATTTCTGTCAGACAATAGTGTGTTTAATAATAGTTCAACTTCTTCAAATTCAGATGCTTGTGAATCAAATTGTGATGTTTTTGCTTTAAATGCTTGAGTTAATGAAATGGGTAAATGTCCAAGACAATCATCAGAAAATCAAACAAAAACCAATTGTTTTGAAAAATTCTTTTCTCATCCAATTCCATATTTTACTCCCATTCAGATTTCTAAACCAAAAGAGAAGGAAATTACTTCCTCAAAGGTAAGTGATAAAGTTGAATCAAAAGTTGATGACAGAAATGTCACAAAAGGTAAATCTAAGGGCATGTATGATACTAATAGCAATTCTGATTCACAAATGTCTGAATGTGAAAAATATATTATTATGGATAATCCTTTTGTTTTAAGATGTTCAAGAAGGGTTAAAGTCTCATTGTTTTAGATGTGGGAAGGATGATCATGTAGTTAAACATTGTCCAAAGTTAAATAATAGGAATGTATATAGTAATTCGTTTAGGAATAGAATAAAGAATTTTGTTAATGATGTCTTTAGTAAACGATCTTCTTTTCCAAGACCTAGGTTAGTCAAAACTTGGGTCCCAATTTCAAAGCCTAACTAGTTCTCTCTCAAATGCCAGGGACATTCCGAAAAAGCTATCAAAAGCTATTGGCACGTTGATAGTGGATGCTCTAGGCAGATGACCGGGCTGAAGGACTTGCTTATAAAGACTCAAAATTTCATCCATCAATGGGGGTCATTGAAGGCCCCTTTGACAGAGATATGAGGCTGAGGAAGAACGAGTGAGGACGTGGTGTAATAAGCGGAAGATATGTTGCTTTTGCTAGAGATAAGAAAGGAGGGAAGATGATTGGTCAAGGATAAGTGTCAAATGGTTCATTAACACTAGAGAAAGTGAATTATGTGCCAGAGCTTGCATTCAATCTATTAAGTGTGTCATAAATATGTGATAAATATATTCTGGTGTTGTTCATGTCAAATGAATGCTTGCTTCTTATGCCAGAGTTTTCTATCCCAGAAGAGTTGGTGATCAAGCGAGCTCCAAGAAAGAATGATACCTATCAATTGGATATGGGGTCACAAGAATCTACTTCGACTGTGACTTGTCTTTTGTCAAAAGCATCATCATCTGAATCCTTTCTGTGGCACCGTCATTTAGGACATGTTAATTTTAAGAACATCAATAAGTTGGTAAAGAATAATCTAGTCAGAGGGCTACCATTGAAAGATTTTACTATGGTAGAAAAGTGCATGGCTTGTGCTAAAGGAAAACAGCACAAAAAGCCACACAAGCTTAAAACTGAAAATTCTATTTCAAAACCCCTTGAATTGTTACATACTGATTATTTGGTCCTAAAGTGTCAATTCTATAGTTAAGAAATCTTATTGTTTGGTTGTTATAGATGACTACTCTAGATATTCATGGGTAAGATTTCTAGCTAACAAAGGAGAAACTACAGAGGAGTGTAGAAGCTCATCCTCATCATTGAATCAATCAACAAAAGGAAAGTTATGGCGATTCGAAGTGACAATGAAATAGAGTTCAGAAACCATTTCTTTGATTCATTCTGTGCAGGCAAAGGAATCCTAAGACAGTTCAGTGTTGCCAGAACACCTCAATAAAATGGTGTTGCTAAGAGAAAGAAACGTACTCTAATTTAAGTGGCTATAACTGTGCTGATTGAGTTAAAGCTTCTAATTATTTTCTGGGTAGAAGTAGTCAACTGTGCTTCCTATGTGCTTAATCACATGCTTATTATAAAACACAAGATGAAGACTCTATATGAGTTTCTTCTTAAAAGGAAACCTTTGACTGAATTCTTTCGTCCTTTTGGTTGCTCGTGTACTTTTCTAAACACTCAAGCTCAGAAGTCAAAGTTTGGTGCTGTCTTGGACGAATGTTTCTTCATTGGCTACTCTACCTCACAGAAGGTGTATCAGGTTTACAACAAACGAACACGCCCATTGTGCAGGAGTCTTTCTATGTTGATTGGCAAGAGTCTAATTCTCGAAATATGGGTTCTGATCCTGCTTGGTTCTATGATACACATATTGTCTTCAATTCATTTAATCTTCCAGTCTTTGATGATGATGATGTTCCTTGCTCCAACATTGATATCATTCCTCCACCAGAACCTTCATCATCTCCATCAAACAATGATCCAAATTCTCCATCTGCAACTAATCTTATTCAAATATCTTAACCTGATCCACAACCTTCGCAACCATCACCATCCCTTCCTACACAAGAACCATTTCTGCATCTTCATCTTCATTACAACCACTATCACAATCTGCACCCTCGTCTTCATACTATCCACAAACACTTACCAATGATTTCAAAACTCTAAAGTATCATCCTCGTGAATACATCAATGGATCTATCACTGATGGAGTAAGGACTCGGTGTCAATCTAGTCCGATTAATGAATGTCTCTATGCATGCTTTCCGTCTTGGACAGTACCTAAGAATATCTCAGCTGCCCTTCAGGACCCAAGTTGGGTTGAGTCTATGCAATAAAAGCTTCAACAGTTAAGGAATTTAAAAGTTTAGGAGTTAGTTGATCTTCCTCCAAACAAATTTCCCATTGGAACAAAGTGGGTGTTCAGGAACAAACCAGATGATCGCGGTGTGGTTGTCAGAAACAAAGCCAGATTGGTTGTTCAAGGATTCGCACAAAAAGAAGGAACTGGCTACACTGAGGTGCTTGCTCCAGTTGCTCGCATTGAAGCCATTAGAATCTTTCTTGCTCATGTTACTCACAAGAACTTCAAAGATTTTCAGATGGATGTGAAATGTGCATTTCTATATGGGAATATTGATGAGGAGATCTATGTATGTCAACCACCAGGTTTTTAGGATCCTGATTTTCTTGACAAAGTTTATAGATTGGACAAATCTTTATAAGGGTTACATCAAGCCTCTCGTATCTGGTATGAAACTTTAATATAGTATCTGCTCAGTAAGGGTGTCTCACGTGGCATAATAGATATGACACTGTTCAAGAAGGAGGTTGATGGTGAAATGCTCATTGTTCAAGTGTATGTTGATGATATTATCTTTGGGTCAACTAATGAGACCTTGTGTAGAGAATTTTAAGAAGTTATAAAGGATCATTTTGAAATGAGCATGATGGGGGAGATGTGCTTTTTCTTAGGCTGGCAGGTTGAACAAAAGCCGAATGGGATTCTCATTCATCAAGAAAAGTACATTCTGGAGATTCTCACCAAGTATAAGATGGTTGATGCTTCTCCAGAACTCACTCCTTTCACTTCTCATACATGTTTAACTCCATATGATAATGGAAAGCTAGTGGATGCTCATTAGTATCGCTCCATGATAGGCTCTCTCATGTATCTCACTGCGAGTCGTCCAGATATAACATTCGTCGTATGCTACTGTGCCCATTTTCAAGCCAACCCGAAAGAGTCACATGAAAAAGATGTTAAACGAATTTTCTGTTATCTTAAGGGTTCCTCCCGTTTGGGTCTCTAGTATCTAAAAAGGGGGGAAATTTGATTTACATGCCTATCTGATAGTGATCATGGTGGTCCAGGATAAATAGGAAGTCAGTCACCGATGGATGTCAATATCTTGAGGATTGCCTTGTTTCATGGCAAAGCAAGAAGCAGACAACAATATCTCTTTCAACAGGAGAAGCTGAATACATTTTTGTATCAAGCTTTTGCTGCCAAGTGCTATGGATCCAACATCAAATGATGGATTATGGAATCAATTTCCTTCATACTCCACTTTTCTGTGATAATAAAGCTGCAATTGGAATTGCAAAAAAATCCAATTTATCACACAAGAACCAAGCACATTGAAAGAAGAGTTCATACAATATGTGACGCTTAGGAAAAGGGCTTCATTAATGTTATCCCAATTGATACAAAAAATCAAAAGGCAGATTTTTTCACTAAAACTTTCGATAAACCTTGGTTTTATGAATTGATCTCTATGTGGGATTAATAACCTTTTGATTACCCGTATCATAAACCCCCTATGTAAATAGTGACAACTGTGTAAATACTTTTCTGGTAATCTTTGTTTTGTGCTTTTGAAACTTCGAGTCCCATATTCCATCACTTATTTCTTTTCATGAAAAACAAAAATTTCTTTGTAGATAGCAATCAAATAGAAGTTTCGAGGGAGAATAGTACAAACTTTAAAGTTTTTCAACCTTTGGTTTTTCAGGCATCCTCGAAATCTGAAAGAAAATTGTTTGAAGGAGGTCAAATGCTTTTGTGTTGGGATATGCATGGTAGACTCAGCTCAAAAATGAAGTAAACGGTAATCGTATGACCAAACTAAACGTTCAAGATCTTGGTGATAAAGGTCATTCCCATGACATCTCGGACAGCACAAAGATATAAATCATGGTCAGAAATTGGTTAAGGGTTTCAAATCTCTGTTCTGATCCCCTTAAAATCCCAAATCTTCCTCACTCCAGCCCTGAATTAAGCACCTAGTTAGCAAAAACAAACGCTTCTAGTTATGCTCTTTAAAAAAGCCTCTGTTTTGAGTCACTTATGACTCTTTCAGAATGTACAATAATGAATAAAATAAAGTGCGTGCTTATCTCCTCTGCTATGCGTGAGCATTGACTTGGAGTGATAATCTTCTCTACTATACGTGAGTATTGACCTGAAGCTCTCATCAACATGCTTAGATGATCTTTTCTGCTATGCTTGAGCTTTGACCTGAAGCTCTCATCTACAAGTATAAGATGATTATCTCCTCTGTTATATGTGACTATAGACCTGGAGCTCTTATCATCTTACCCTAATATTATATCATAATGTTTCTTTAATCAAAAAGATCATTGTCGAAAGATCCCCTAATTAAAATGATTTTGAAAAACATTCACAATGGTCATCAAATGATTATTGTCTATGTTAGCATCTCTAAATAATCACATACGAAATCAGACAAAGTCAATCATACTCAATAATCCATGATGACAGGATAAAGTCTTTTGCCGAATGTATATGGGGACCAAGTTGCCAGAGCATCCTTAATTAAAATCAAAACATGATAGTGAAGGCTACAGATTGCTCGTTGAAAAGAATAAGTCATGGGTTTATAAGGACAAACATATCATCAATCCCTCCAGATTATGACTCTTCTGAAAATTACTTGAAAAAGAAAAAGAATGTATCCTTTTTGGCTATCTTGTTTTATTCTATTTCTGTTTATAAAGGGTATCTGGTTTTGTGGGGAGGAGAATTTTTAATAAGGTACATTGACATATTTCTGTTCGACATCATCATGGCACGAGTATACAGTCTTTTGGGGTGGGAGTACCGGAAACCAGACCGCGCCCCCGCAGCATGTCCCTATACACCACCTCTTGCTAACAACACCACTAAAAATGTAAGAAGACAGTACAGTACTAATCTCTCTATTATGCATACTTGTTTCTCTTATCATGCCCTAAATGGATTAGGTATTTAGGTTATGTTGAATTCATGTTAAACAACTATAGTCAGAGTCAGTATTAAGAATTATTCGATTTTGATCCTTGTTTTAACTTTCATACAAGGTTGAAGTAAGTTTTAGTTACTGATTTAGAGATGCAATTTCAATCATCTTCAATACATAGGTACGTTTGTTTTCTTCTCACATCAGCTGGATGGTGCATAATCTTGTGATGTGAAGAAGAATTGGTGAAATTTTAGGTAATAGGAGGGAAGTTGATGACTTTACAGTTTACAGTAACCTAGTGGTGGAGAAGGACTTGAATTTCCTTAGATGAAACATACCAAAAGTAGAAGACTAGTTTTGAGTCTATGGCTAGGTGTAGGGATGATTTATTTGGATAGGAATGATGGATAAAATAATTACTTGGATGATTGGGAAGAAGATTAGGGAAACACGCATTGAGTTAGTTCTAAACATAAACCTATTGATCTTACATAAGCCAAGAGATTTCGTCTACTAAACACTTATTTTTTATTTCTTCCAAAGAACTAAAGTACACTTTATGTAGTCCCTACATAATGATGAAACATAGTTGGGTATGTGGATCTGCGCAATAAACCTTTACTTTAACAGTTTGAGTTGAGGTCAGTCAATTTGGTATAACACGCCAGTATGCCACCTCTATTGCTACAATTCATTTGGTGAAGGGTAATGCTAGTTTCTGTTCTACATTCATGAAAAATGTGTTTCTTTTATAGTTTTATGTCAACCTTTGCAAGTAATACAAGTTATTTATATGTGGTTGCCATATGTTTTAACAAGGATTGGCTCATTAATTGTAAGTTACAAGAACTGTGGAAGTGTATTGCTTGTGTGTGTAGCTATACTTGCATCACTTTGTATTGTTAAAAGCGCTTGAGGCGCTTGCCTAGGCGCTAATTCAAGGCGCAACGAGCATAACGCTTCTTGATTGCCAAGGCGACACCTGCTACTTTTTTGTCAAAATCGATAAGAGGCGGTGAGTTTTTTAGGCGCTGAGTTTTTTTAGGCGCTAAGAAACCAATCACTAGCTTTATCCAAATGAGGTGGTTACTTATTTTATTTTTATGTATTTTATTTCTTTTGATTTGTTGTGATTTCTTTCAATTTTTTTTAATTATTTTTGCTGCTGTGTAGTGGTCCCCTAAAAAGAGTCGGAATACCTATTTACTCAAATATAACCGTACAATGATAGTCCAAAACATGGAAACGGTATTCAAACTTACTGGTGAATTACCCTTCATATTATAAGACAGATGGCTAAAGAACCAAGTTGATTTTTTTGATTTGTCTTTAGGCTTTAAAAAATACTATTATGTGATGTATGCTTATGTGATATGTACACTACAATTTTTACTGTTATCGACGTCGAGCCGGGGGTCTCTTTGGAAGCGGTCTCTCTGTCTCCCAAGATAGAGGAAAGACTGGCCACCACCTACCCCTCCCAGACCCTGCTTCCAGTGGAACATACTGGGTATGTTTGTTTGTTTGTATATATAAAAAGGGGTTTATCAGTGAAACTAACTTTCGTTGATAGCTTAACTTAGCATAATTAGGGTTTCATCGGCAGTTTCACTAGTCCTGATCACTCAAGACTTGCATTTTTGGTGTCGGGCGAAACTACAGTTTCGCCCAGCGAATCTATCATGCATATAAAAACCTTTTACTAGTTTGTGCGAAATCATTTTTGCCCGACCCTAATCCCCTAAGCGTAACACCTAACTTTGATTATTTCTGTTTTCGTGGATTGTGTGTGTGTGTCAAAGTTCTCTAGTGAGTGTTGCGAAACCTTATGGTCATTTACATTCATTCTTATTACATACATTTCGCCTAAGTGTAAGCCGTGTGGTTAGGGTTCGCTACATTCATCCAGTGAAACTAATGATTAGTTGGGCGAAACTAAACGAAAGTTCACATGTGCGAGCGAAACTGCACGCTCGTGCTGTCGGCGTGCACTACATAGTTTCGCCCAACCTATTTCTAGCGAAACTATAGTTTCTACAAGGCATTAATTAAACTCTGAGTTTCAACGAATTTAGAGTTTTTCCCTGGTCAAATTAGAGCTTCGTCCGTAGCGAAAATGTGTTGGTCTCATTGGTTTACTGAGCGAAATTATAACTTCACCCCAGCAAATCTATAATTTCGCCCTAGCGAAACTGTTCTTTTTACAATTTTTCTAATTTAATTTACATTTGTTCTATTTCTTCATTTTCTTTCTAACGTACTTTCGTTTATTCCTTTTCAGTCAACATGTCTACTTTGAAATTCGAGCCGAGGTGCAATATTACTGCGTTCCCAGACGACAACCATACAAAGACTATAGGATACCGAGACTGTATCAAATGGTTAAAAGAGTCAAGGATTGCCTAGGCCATTTCACATTCTCCAACCATATATGACTTGCAAATCCGAGACTTTTAGAGGAGTGCCATAGTGGATTTTGGTGTTACACCTCACCAAATCAAAGAAAAAGTTCATGATCATGATGTTTCATTTACTGAAGAAGATGTAGCCAGGATTTTACACTTGCAAAAGGACTTTGGCGATAAGTTTGTTATATCTGATTCAGATTTATTTGAAGCATTCAGAAGCACCGGATATGAGGGTCCGGCTCTTGGATCTAAAAAGGAATACAAGAAATCTTATTTGATCAAGGAATGGAGGTACATCGCTCATGTTTTCATAATGTGTCTTGATCACAGAAAGGGAGGATCGGATGGATTGAATCTAGACTGGGCCAGAGATATGATAATCTTCTGCAAAGGTGAAAAGGCAAACATCGTAAGACTTATCTTTAACTTCATGATCGAGAACATAAATGTTGTGAAGAAGGAGAAGTGGTTGCTATACCCAAGGTTTATTTAGATGATTCTTAATGATGTGCAACTGAATCTATCTACAATTGGGGATGTGTTAAGCTTGGTTCCAATGAATTCAAAAATATCTACAGACTACAATGCAGTGAGACACGACCATTTTGGAAAGATAAGCTATCTGTGGCAAAATTTGTATCCAGAAACTAGATGGCCGTACATCAGAAGCTTGAATGAAAATGAACAGGAAAGGGCCGCAGAGACTCAGAGGAAAACATAAGAAGTTAAGGAAAAAATGGTATGCGAAGGGAAAAGAGTATAATCTTGAATATGAGATAGACGAGATAGAAGAGGGACTGAGAGCTCAGAAGGAGAAGAGAACAAAGAAAAGAGCCGAAGAATAGACAGCTTCTGGTGGTGAGCTAAGAACCAAGCGCCGACAGCAAAAATTCACAGAAGCTGCTCAAAAGAAGGATACAAGATCTGATCTAGATCAGGATGTAATTTGGAATTTGAACACATCCTTATCAAACAAATTGGAAATGATCAAGACGAAGTTGATAAATCAAGAGATTATAAAGAAAGAGAAAGATGCATATATTGAAGGATTGAAAAGGATGGTGGTGGATTAACATTACTCCATAAGAAGACTACTCAAAGAAGTAAATGAATTAAAGGTACACGTGGGCCGGCATAATATTCTGACTGAAGCTGACATGGATGATCTAACTAATCTATCCAAATACCCATTTTTACATATGGGTCATTCATCCCGGGTAGGAGAGGGCGCAAGTGGTGTCGTAGATATAGATGCTGAAGCTGGAGGAAGTGATGTTGGTCACAGCGGTGTAGGAGTTTCTGATGAGGAAACTGAAGTTGTGAAGGATGCAAACTTAGAAGGATCAAAAGGAAAGGAGGATGAGATTCAAGAGGCAAGATTCATTGACTTAAGATTCAACCTCGACACCTGATTTGACTGGAGAAGAGGTGATAGTAGTAGGATGAGAGGGAAGTAAAAAGAAGGAGACTGAAATGAGGTTGTAGGATGAAGCTGAGGATGAAGATGAACAGCTAGTTGATTATGACTCTGAGCTCGAATTTTACGAGGTTAATGATTGCCCAACAACTTATGTGGCTCAAAGAAAGTCAGATTAAGGTGATGTTGTTGAGATAGCATAGGAAGACTTGTTTGCAAAAGAAAAGGAAACTGAAGAGCTAACTCCTCTATTTCAAAATATAAAAGAGCCGAGCAAGAAAGAGTCGGATAAGAAAGTCATCAGTTGGAGGTATAATGCCGATCTAAAATTGTTTATGATGAAGAGGCGAGGAGGAAACATTTACTATTTGAAGAAGAGAAAGGCCTTTAAAACCTTGCCTAGGTGGGATTTGAGGATATTGGTAGAGATTCCTCTCATAGACGCCAATATAAGTGAGAGGGCGATGTTACTGGAAAAGGTGATTAAAAAAAGGATTAGATGACAACTTTGAAGCATTTGAATATATGAAGCCAGAGAGAAGAAGGTCAAAGAAAGACTTAGATTGGGAAACTGGCTAGGGAAATATTGTATTAAAGCTTAAGCCACCAAAAACACTGAATAGAATCAAACTTCAAGATCCGCAGCTTCCCCGATTACAAGAGTTTCAAAATTGGTTTTACGATAACAATACAGGTAAAGTTGTCATAAGAATCAAGGATGGAGCCGAAATCAGATTGTTTGATCCTATGGAGGTATTCTTTTTTGCTGAATAAGATTTGTTGGTTTTATGTGAAAATCATATCAAGGCTGGTGTTGGGGAAAAGAAAAGGAAGGAAGCAAGTTTGTTTATGAAAGTGGCCAACAAAGCTCGGGGTGTATGTGCAAAAATTTGAGAGCTTGCTGAAAAAGTTAAAATAGAAGATGACTTGAACATGGATGTTCAAGATTTGGCAAAACAGTTTGCAAGGGCCACGGCTGGAGCGGATAAAGACAAAGACGGAGCTGAATAAGAAGATCTTATTGGGGTAAGGTCCAACCTAGGGAGAGTATTGATGATCTTGATAGGTTGGACTCACCCAAGTCATCTATGTCTTTGTTAGGTTTGATGTTAGTCCGAACATGATTGTATTTTTGCTTTTTGTAGTTCGGGTGAAACTACGAGCGAAACTGAGTTTCGCTCGTAGCTAGTCTTAGTCAGGGTTCTCGGCAAAACTGTTATGTTGCCGGGCGATAGTGTCTAGTGGTCATGACAGTTTTGCCTAGAGAAACTATGGGCGAAACTGTGCTCTGTATATATATTGTTGTGTTTTGCTTTGTAATGCAACTCTTTGGATCATTATTGAAAAACCTTAATAGAGAGTGCTTTGAATCTATGATGGTTGTTTTCTGCTAGGAGCATATTATCATATTCTATTGAGCATTATATCATTCTTTTTATGTTTGCTTGATTGTTACTTTTGAAAACATTGAAACATACTCATTCAATACATTAGTGTTTGCATTTCAGTGGGATTTACTTGTGTTATTAAATCATCTGCACTGTTATTTGATCATGTTGGACTAACAAGTTATACAAGGGTACACACAAGAAGAGGGGATTGACTACACAGATGTTTTTGCTCCAGTGGAAAAACTTGAAGCTGTTAGGATATTCCTTGCTTTTGTTACATCCGAGGATTTCAAGGTCTACCAACTTGATGTCAAGTGTGATTTTCTATATGGGGTGATTGATAAAGAAGTGTATGTCAAACAACCACCTAGTTTTTAGACACAGATCATCCTGATTATGTCTACAAGCTTGATAAAGCTCTTTATGGGCTGCACCAAGCTCCAAGGTAGCGGTATGAGATATTATCTCAGTATTTCTGTCAGCATGACTACAAGAGGGCAACAATAGATGGAACGCTCTTTATCAAAGGAATAGGGAATGACTTGATGTTGGTTCAAGTTTATGCAGATGACATTATCTTTGGGTCACCGAATCCAAAGCTCTGTAAAGGATTTGATAAGCTGACAAAGAATAGATTTGAAATTAGTGTTATAGGGGAAATCAATTTCTATCTAGGAATTCAAGTGAAGTAGATTGACAATAGCATCTTTAGAAGTCAGTCAAAGTATGTACAAGAGATACATACAAGATTCAACATGACTGAATGTAAGGTTGAAAAGACACCCATAGCAAGAAACCACTCCCTTGGACCTGATCTTGAGGGGGAGTGTGCGAATGAACATCTATATAGGGCTATGATTGGGTCTCTTATGTACCTCACAGCTAGCAGGGCTGATATCATGTTTGCCACATGTATATTTGTAAGATATCAAGCCAACCCCAGGATGTCACACCTAGTTGTTGTTAAGAGGATTCTTAGATACCTCTAAGGTGCTCTAACACTAGGCCTTTGGTATCCAAAAAAATAATGACTTCAATCTATATGCATATACAGATAATGACTATGGTGGCAGCAATATGACTGCAAAGTCTACATCTTGGGGATGTCAATTCCTTAGTGGAAATATAGTCTCATGGCAATGCAAGAAACAATCTTGTGTGTCTGCATCAACTTCTAAAGCTGAATACATTACTGCTGCTAGCTGTTGTGCTCAAGTGCTTTGGATTCAGATTCAGATGCTAGGCTATGGATTCAACTTCAAAAAGACTCCAATCAACATAAACAACCATAGTGCTATCTCTATCATAGAGAATCTTGTGTTTAACTCAAGGAAAAAACACATCAATATCAGGTATCATTTTATTATAGATAATTTTGAGAAAGGATTGATAAAACTAGTCAAAGTTAACATAAATGAACAATATACTGATTTGTTCACAAAGCTTTTTGATGAACAGAGATTTAGATATCTATTATCAGCTATTGGGATGATTAACTCTGAGTAGATTTTCTTAAACTTACCTCAAGACTATTTCTAAAACATGTGTGTTCTAAGTTGTCTATATTATCACCTACATAAGCCCAGTTTACTTTGGAAAAAAACTTTTCAAATGATATTCCTTAGAATTTTGGAAATTTTAAACATGTTTTCTCTCAGAAGACATTAATTTGTCTTCAGAAGAACATTATGTCTTCAAATCAAATAACTACTTATAAGAAATTTACATTTGGAAGAAATTCTAATATATCTTTTGAAGCTAAAATACTTATATGTTTTTGAAGAACAATTTTCTTCCGAAAGAAATTTAGCCTCGGGAGATTTATTCTCTTACGTATAAAACTTCTAAGTTTTAATCTCTTCTGAAACCACATATGTCTCAGAAGTAAAAATACTCTTAGTATTTTTCTCCCAAAGCAAAATTTCCACAAAGCTCAGGAATATCTTCCAAAGTCAAATTGGCTTCGAAGGGTTTTCTAAAACTTCCGAAGACCAATCTTCGCAAAAATTTTCGACTTCCAAGAAAACTACGTTTTTGGGCGCTTTTTCAAAGTGGGACTGACATCCGGATTTCAAATTTTATCCTTTTACATTAACTTTGTCTCAAATCCATTTCATATATATACACTCAATATTTATGCATCGGCAAATTTCCCTAACCTAAATTCATCCCCAAAACGCCTCTCTTTTTACCTTTCTTCACCATAAAGTTACCCATAAATGGCCAACCATGATCATAGAAACCAACCAGATTTTTCCATATATTTGCACAAGAAAAACACAATCAGGTTGCTCTGTTGAACTCTGAGAAAGATCCTGGTTTCTCAAAAGTTTGTCGATTCTTGACTCTATCAAACTACTTAAACTCCCTAACCATACATCCTCCACTATATGAAGATCAACTATTAGAGTTTTGGAGGACTTGCCAAGAGGTCACTATGGATGGGGAAAAGGCACTATCTGCCACAGTGTAGGGGAGGATAATTTTCATCACTCCAGCCTTCATTAACACTCATCTCAGGCTGGATGATATAGAAGGCGACTTGTCCTTCCTAAAGTCAACAACCAGTCCTTTAGGCATATGGGCTATGATGGTGATTACTCCATAAGAACCTTCCCAAAAGGGAAGGTCTCCTCCTAGTAGAAGTACCTCCTCTATATAGTCATCCATTGTCAATCCAACAAGCATGGAGAATGGGACCAAATTCCAGAGGACCTTTTCTACATAGTCCAGAGGATGGTTCAGTGTGTCAAGTTCAAGTATTCTTAATCTTTATATACAAATTTGCTTGCTAACTTAGACTCCCTAGAATATTACATGTTCCTAAGATATGTCCAGCATATTCTTAACTGTGAACTAGACTCATAGTTAAGGGGAACAGGTAATGTTCTTAAAATGTCAAAGATGAAGCTCGACATCTTCAAGACAATGAGAAAGCCTATTATGGGCTTCTCAGGGGTAGAAATAACCCATGACCCAAAAATATTAAAGCTCATTACTCAAGGTGACAACGTAGCAGCACCAGGTACTACTGAACCCACACCCGCTACTTCTCAAACCCCCAAAACAGCCTTAAATAACCATCACCTACATTAAAAAATTCCAAAAAAAACATGCACAAGCTACTCCGCTTGTGCAGACCCCCATATCCTCACCCATATACCCTGAGAAGCAAACCACTTTCATCACTTCAAGGATCAGTCCTAAGGTTCCTCACGTTCATCCTGATGAGCTCACAACCCCACCAGCCTTAAGTCTTCACTCAAAGTATCAATACTCTAGTGACCAACCTTCAGGGGAAAGCTACCATCCCCAGTCTCTAGACCTCAATTAGCCCATACCCAACCTTGAATTCTATGATGATAAAGACATGGGATTCAGTGAGTACCATGAGTCTCTCTTTTCTATCCCTGCTTAAGGAAAGATGAGTACTCCTGCCTCACCCATGTCTAGCCCACATCATCCACCCACTACTGATGTGGATCTCCCTGAAATAAGAGGTCCATATAGAAGAAGCTCTCACTTCAGCAAATGATTACATCATTAAGACCTTAACTATGGCAACCCATCCTATTGATACTTCAACTGAAGCTCTTATGGTGTAGGGGAAATCCAACAGCCAAGAACATAGTGCTGGTGATATGGAAGAAGACGTCCTATTCTCTCATATCCCCATGATTCTTCAGAAGAAGATGAGGGAGTCTGAAACTAAAGGTGCAAAAGCTGACCTAAACCTGCACCTATTTAGTCTCAAAGGTTAGTCACCTATAATCTCAGGTGACTACATTACAAAATAGGGTCAATGACGAGCAACTTGAGATCACCGATATCAAGGGCAAATTAGCTGAGAGACCACTTAGGATGACTCAACCAGGTCCATAAGAACCTGTGGATATGGTGGACCTAATCTCTAGCTCAGCTATGCAAGAAGGTGATGCTACCAAAAAGGGAGAGAAAGTCCTAGCAATCACAGAACCTAAGAGTTCTTCTCGAGCATGGACATTGAGGACTCACCACCCTCACTTGCAGTTGTCCATACTTAACAACCTCCTTAAGTCTACATTGATGTGGACTCACTCATACAAAGTCTTCTTGAGGAGGATATACCAAGGGCTATGCCTACCCTACTCTATGATGCTGAGAATGAAATATTAGGGCGGAAGTATGATGCTGACAGGAGGGCCCTGATACTGCATAGACTTCAGGGGTAGCAAAAGGTCTTTAATTTAAAGACATTGAAGTACTATGATGGTTTTCCTCTAGTCCACATGTCACTTGCCAATCACAATCAAAACAGGCAAGCTGACAGACTAGCTAAGATTATTCAAGATAGGATTATTAAATAGATCTGACATAGAAGAAGACAAAGGCTAACAGGTGATGTCATTGCTCAACTGGATGTTGAGGTGGACCCTAAGATGAGCTTCAAAGAGAAACCTTAACTAAAGGCCCAGTGATAGAACCTGTGAACCTTGAGACATGAGCTACTTCAACATCCTCTACCCTTAGGGAGGCACCAGCTGGTGAATGTGCTTCACAACCTCTCTCTGGCTAGAGCTTAAGTGCTGAACCAAGAAATGAAGTCAAATCTCTCTCCACCCAGAGTCACCAAGGCCTTTGAGTGACAAAGGGAAAAGAAAACTAAATCCAGAGGAGATTGAGGAGGAGGAAAGAGAGAGGAAGAGGAAGCTAAGGGGAGAGAGTTCAAGTGGGTCCCTAGGCTTCAACAGAGCTGCAATCAGGGCTGACCCCAGACCAAAAAATCAAGATGATATGTTAAGGGCAGCCAGATTGAGCTACTTGGGGACTAGGAAATACAGAATTGATAAACTCATCTCTCTCCCTTAGAGGAGCTGACTGAACTGGCTGACACTAAGTTATCAAATGAGAGGAAGGAGGCAGAGGATGAAGAACTGCTCATCAAGATCAAGGAAGAAAGGATGAAGAAAATACTCTACAAACATGTTCCTACCCTCTCCCTAGTTCAAGAAAGTCTTGAGACAAAGGCTATGGCAACTGAGCAACAACCTCAGGTAGACAAGGAAGTAGACAGATAAAATATGATCAGCTACCTAAGCCACAGGCCTCTATTAGGAATCTGCACTTCTTCCCTTATTATATGAATACATAGAATTTGAATACCCAAGCAACTTGAGTAATAAGTAATAAAAGAATAAAAAGTTGCTAAGAGGAAGATGAGGGAAGAAACTGCAAAGTCAAGAGCCATAATCCAAAAGAGTCAAAAGAAGTCTGCTGATAGGCAGATGATGATGAGCTTCTTGAAGCATATAGAAACTATGGAAGGAGGCTTGGTCCAATGTCTCTATTCATTATGGATGAGCATATTACAGTGATCAAGCAGAAGATAAAAAGGGTGAGCTCATTGACTTGCATTCTCCACCAAGTCAAGCTCCACCTGAAGTTAAGGTCAAGGTTGAGCCACAAGAGACAACACAACCTGGACCTAATACTGGACCATAGCCAACTTCATCTTCTGATTCACAGCAGGATCCTGATCCCACTCCTTCTGAACCTGTGAAGGAAGATGACCCAATTCAGAAAGACATACAAGACAAACCTGGTGCTAAAGGCTAGTCTTTTAAGTGAAATATTCAAAGAGGAAGAAAAGGATGGCCATAAAAAATAACACTAAGAAGAAGAATTCCAAGGCATCTATCTTTACACCTCAGGATGGGTCACAACATCCCAAGGTTACTCAAGAAGAGGCTGCTCAACCAAGTCCAACACATGTAGAGCCTCTTACAGCTGGAAGACCAATCTTGTCCTGGACTTTTGTAGACAGATGGTATGCCATTAGAGATCAAGGAGGTCAAGATGTCTACTTCTGATAAAACATACTTGATCTTCCTTTGCATGATCTCTATAACATGAGGAGATATTATGAGAATCTGAGGGATCCTAACCAGGTGATAAAGAAAGAAATGATCTTGATCCTCATAAGGACTATCAATATCTGAGTAATCTCCTCTGTTTTGGTAGCATCAGCCTAGGGGGAGTTTGTAAGGTTTACAGCTAAAGGCTGATGCAATCAAAGTAACCAAAGAGCTTCCAGCATGCATGCATGAAGTGCATAGCATATTTACTTTGGATATTTTAGACAACTAAATGGAAATAAGCTAAGTGTAAAATATTTCAAAGCCAATTGACAAAATCTTCTGAATCCAAAGACGAAATATTTTGAAGCTTCAAAGACAAAGGCTTCCCAAGCCAAAAGATTGAAGACTGGTTTCTTCTAAAGACAGAGAAGACATGCTTTCTCTGATATCATCTTTTCACAAAAAGCTAAACAACTTTTCACTGCCACTCTAAAGACTCACCAACTTAGATAAGTTGGTAAAAAAGTCCATGATTTTATCAATTATAGATTATGGTCATTGGTCTGTAACTTTGTACTCTTGTACGTTTTATCGTTTTTGTAATATATTAGGACGTGAGTTATGAAATCTAATAGTCACAAGTCAAAAGGCAATCTATCTTTTAACTATATATTGATTTTGTTGTTTAGATTAGTGTTTTCAGCTGGCTTTCAAAGTATAGTCGGCAGTAGGATGCAGTATAAAGTATCTCGGGTTATTGTATTTATCTTTATGCTTTTTAACTCTTATAATAGAACTTGGAAGCAATATACAACATTCTTAAAAACCATACTTATTTTGTTCTTGTTCTTTGTTTGTCTCATACTTACTCGTGTTCTTAGTATCATCTACTAAAAACCCGGTTCCCTATTTGACCTGTCAAGTGTTCTAACTCTCTTCGCATTAAAAAACATATTGTATTGACCACCCTTACACGGTCCTGATGAATATATAAAGCGATAGTGATGCATCAAAGGGTAATACTATAACCAATTAAAAGGGTAATCTAAAAGCAAATGTTCATCTCTCTGTTAATTAATATAGTAGTAATTAGAGCATTCACATACCATTCTACATTTTTATGTAAGTGAGTGCTCTATATTATAGGGGATGATTATAAGTGGTTGTGAGTAAAGGAGAAATAAAATTTATAGGGGTTGTACTATCCCATAATTTTTTTTAATATTTATTTAAGTGATTGTGAGTAAATAAGAGCGAAATGTAATGATAAATGTATGAAAAAAGTATTTAATTGAAAAAAAGAGAAAAATAATGATTATTAATATAATTATAAAGATTAGGATGCGGGATAGATTGTGAGTGCTCTTTACTTATTATAAAGTTAAAGTTATATATTAACATTTTTAATTAGTGTTTAAACCATGACATAACTGAAAATGTTATTAAGAGAGCACTTTTTATTATCGTCTCACTAATCTAAAGTTTATTCTTTTAGACGATCTTTGTTAGTTAGTTAAGTTATAGTTTGCTAATACTGGTACATTTTTATATGAATTTCTATTACTATTAATCCCCTATGTCGGTGGAGATTTTTTTAGTTTTTTTTTTGTCATCTTATATTTGATGATTCAAAGTCATTAAACAAATTGTCTAGTGGGTGGAGTGGTTAAGGACTTAAGTTTTAATCTACCATCCCGGGTTTGAATCTAACGATTTGCAACTTTTGTTTTTTTTTTCTTTTAATATTTCTTTTTTCCAATCACATTTAATTTTTCTTGAGTGATTGTCGCGTCAATATCACGTTTTATTTATGTCGTAACGTACTAGACATAGTACTCTTTTATTGTTTGGAACGAGTTGGGTCAAATATTATAATCTTATTTCGTTGGTATAAATTCGAGTTACTCTATGTTTTGATGTAAATTTTGCTAGGAAATGTGTTAGAGTGAATGTAATCTATGCTTTATCATGACGCCTATGACTTCCTCGCACTTGCTTATTTTGATGTACGTTTTAATATAAATTATGTTTGAAATATAGTCGATTTAAATAAAATATGTTTTCATTCGATGGTACAAACTTATGTTACTCCATGTTTTACGTAAATTTAGTTCGGAAAGAAGTTGAGTTGATTATATTTTACAATTGATCATGACACGTACGCTCGCCGCCGCAACAACGCGAGTTAAATAACTAGTTAGTTTCAAACTTTGATTTTTTGGGTTTGTGTTTTGTTCTTAGCGCTCATTTTTACAAGAACGTGACTTTTTCTTGATTTCCGAATATACCTTAATAAACTTTGACTTTTTCTTGATTTTTATGGGTTTGTGTTTTGTTCTTCCGAAGTTAATTTTCTTATAACTAATTATTTGTTTTGAAGACATAATGTTATTCTGAAGACAACTTAATGTCTTTCGAGAGAAAATATGTCTAAAATTTCCAAAATTCTAAGGAATATCATTAAAAAAATTTCTTCCAGAGTAAATTAGGCTTATGTAGGTGATAATATAGACAACTTATGACACATATGTTTTAGAAATAGTCTTGAGTTAACTTTAAGAAAATCTACTCAAAGATAATCATGCTAATAGCTGATACAAAATATATAAATCTCTCTTCATCAAAAGCCTTTATAAATAGATCAACATATTATTAATTTGTGTTAACTTTGACTTGTCTTATCAATCCTTTTTTAAAATTATCTCTAATTAAATGATACCTGATATTGATGTGTTTTGTCCTTAAGTGTTGCACAAGAATCTCTATGATAAAGATAGCACTGTTGTTGTTTATATAGATTGGAGTCTCCTTGAAGTTGAATCCATAGTCCAGCATATGATTCTGAATCCAGAGCACTTAAACACAACAGCTAGCGGCAACAATGTATTCAGCTTTAGCAGTTGATGCAGACATATAAGATTGTTTCTTGCATTGCCATGAGACTATCCTTCCATAAAGGAATTGACATCCTCCTGATGTAGACTTTGCAGTCATATTGCAGCCACCATAATCACTATCTGTATAGGCATACAGATTGAATTTAGAATTCTTTGGATGCTAAAGGCCTAGTTTAGAAGCACCTTTGAGATATCTAAGAATTCTCTTAACAGTAACCATGTGTGACATCTTAGGGTTGGCTTGTTATCTAGCACATATACATATTGCAAACATGGTATGAAGAATGCTAGCTATGAGGTACATAAGAGACCCAATCATAACTCTATAGAGATGTTCATCTACACACTACCCCTCAAGATCAGGTCTAAGCGACTGATTTCTTATTATGGGTGTCTTTGCAACTTTACATTCAGTCATGTTAAATCTTGTAAGTATGTCTTGTACATATTTTGACTGACTTATGAATATGCGATTGTCAACCTGCTACATTTGAATTCCATTGAAGAATTTGAGTTCCCCCATAAAACTCATTTCAAATCTATTCTTCATCAGCTTCTCAAAGTCTTTATAGAGCTTTGGATTAGTTGACCCAAAGATAATGTCATCTATATAAACTTGAACCAGCATCAAGTCATTCCATGTTCCTATGATGAAGAGTATTTCATCTATAGTACCTCTCTTGTAGCCATGCTGATAGAGATACTAAGATAGTGTTTCATACCACTTTCTTAGAGCATGGTACAGCCCATAGAAAGCTTTATCAAGCTTGAAGACATAACCAGGATGATTTCGGTTTACAAAGCTAGATGGTTGTTTGACATACACCTCCTCATCTATCACCCCATATAGAAAAACACACTTGACATCAAGTTAGTAGACCTTGAAATCCTCGGATGCAGCAAAAGCAAGGAATATCCTAATAACTTCAAGTCTTTCCACTTGAGCAAAAACATCTGTGTAGTCAATCCCCCCTTCTCATGTGTACCCTTGAACAATTAGTCTAGCCTTATTCTTGATTATAAGTCCTCTATCATCTTTTTGGTTCCTAAACACCTATTTGGTACCTATGGTGCTCATCCTAGGAAGAACAGGACATTGGTTCCAAACCTTTTACCTTTTGAATTGAAGCAGCTCCTCCTGCATTGCTTCAATCCAACTACAATCCTTCAAAGTCTCATCAACTTTCTTTGGCTCTATCTAGGACAAGAAACAGGAGCATAAACAAACATTTTTGTCATGGGTTTGTTCTTTTGTTCTCACCCTTGAGTCAACATCTCCAATGATGTTTATGGTGGGTGTGACTTGTGGATCCGGAATTAAGGAATCACTACAAGTTGATTAAATAGATCCAAATTTGTGAAGTTTGGATCTTGTAATGGAGTGTCACTTGCCACATCAACACACTTATCAAGAGAAGCTTTATCCAATGAGTGTGTGACATCATTGATGATGTCTTCCATGGAGTGGTTATCAACATCAAAAAATTCCTGATCACTGTCACCACCCACCATTTCCTCTTGTAATATCCGTTTTATTACAAAATGTATCAAGGATTTGGTTCTTGAATTTAGTTTCTTGATGACATCTTATGGTGTTGACCTTGTGATCACGTTGATTCTCAATTTTCAAAATGAAGTTGTTCAAGATCTAAGGAGTCTCATCCTTAGTTCTAAGGAAAAAGATCCAAGTGAATCTTCTATGATCACTAAACAATATGAGGTCCTTCCTAGCTCATTACACTTGTGAGGCCAAAGAGATCAATGTGTAATAAGTATAGGGGTGTAGTGATGGAGTTCTTTTTCGTTGGCTTGTGAGACACCTTGTGTTGCTTTCCTTTCAGGCATGCAACAAAATGGTCATCACTTGTAAACTCTTTCTTTTGCATTCAAGTTACAGAATAATTATTTTTTAATTTGTTCATGTTTTTAAAGTTTACATGGCATATTCTTTTATGCCAAAGGAAAGACTCATCACTATTTGCTTTAGATAGAAAGTGAGAAACTTCTCCTGAGGGAGATGTTTCCTATAAATCCATCTTGTACATATTTCCTTTCCTAGGGGCTCTGAGCAGGATATGCTCTTGAGGAATGATCACCCTAGGTTTTAGAATAATGCACTCATGCTTAGTGAAGAGAATGTTTTGTCTCTGATCACAAAAATAGGATACACTCAGTAAATTGTACCTAAGCTCCTTTACAAACTTTATATTTTCAATGCTGAGCTTACCATTTGTGACCCTGCCTATTCCTATAATGTAACCACCTGCATCTCCTCCAAAAGCAATTGGCACTCCATTAATTTTCTCAAAGTTTTGAAGCAAAGAGCCATTACATGTCATGTGCCTGGAACATCCACTATCAATGATTTATACATTCCTCTTAGTCTTTAGATATCCCTACACAAAAAAAAATTGGTTAGTTAAATTTGGAAACCCAAGCCTTATTGGTCTTGGGCTTGTCAAAGTGGACTGAAGACAATGCAATGATGATCGATCCTATGTTTAGACTTTGAGGATTATTTGCTGTTGTTGATAAAGAACTTTCAGTCACATGGTCTTCCTTTATCTTCCACACCACCTTTAGAAGATTAGACTTGACCTGTAACACTTCAAAATTTTTGATAACTTTAGAAGTTTTGAAGACTAGACTTTCAGAATATCTTACCTTCACTGCAGCAAGCTTTAGTTCTTCGGAAGCATTCCTTTCTTCCGAGACCAAATTGTCTTCCAAAGGCAAGTTTTCACTTGTCTTCTTATCCACTTTGGTGCTTCAAAAAGAAGAGATTTTCCTTCCGAAGCTTTCTTATTCTTCTTCTTCTCAGAATTTTTCTTCTCAATCAAGTGGATAGTACTTTTAGGATTGTAGATACAATCCTTAGCAAGATGAGATGTACTACCACACATAATGCAATCAACTGGCTTCTTTCTAAGGGTCTTCTTATGAGTAGCAGGCTGAGCTTGATCATATTCAATTTTTATTTTCATCTTCTCTGATGACGTAGCAAGCTTCTTAGGGTGAGGCTTGATCTTAGAGCTTGATGGTTTAGGTTTAGTACAAGTACATAATTGATCATCCTTCTTTTCTTCACAGGGATAAGTTGGAGATGAACTTCAAATCCTAGTATTAGAGTCCATAGTCTTATCTTCACCATTTACCACTTCAAATCTAGGAAGATAAAGATTTGTTTCTGCATGGAGTTGAAAGTGGCCTTGATCTCTTGTGACTTCATGGATCTTCTTTTGGTTGCTCTGATCAAGTTCTTCCTCTTTGACTTTGTCATCCCTGGTTCTTTCCACTCCTTGGGAGAATAGTGAACCTTCTAAGGATGATCTTCTTCACTCATCTCAGATCCATCCTTCATTATCTCCTCTTCATCCTCTTCTTGAATAGGATCAATGAGGGGAAGCTTATCTTGACAAGTCCACACCTTGGAGATCTTACAGATAGTAAAGTGTGTAGAGGAGCTATCTTAGTAGATCTCAGTCCCTACTTGTTTTGATAACATACTTTGGCATGCAAGGATGAGGATATAATATTCTTGAAGGTCTCTTCTTCAAGAACACATTTTTCTGCCTAGGCTTTGCTGATCAAAATCTCAGCCTCACATTCAGTTAACTTAGTGATGAGATCTTTGATTTGAGTCATGTAGTTAGTGTGTTCATGCTTAAGAGTTGAAATGGTTTTCTCAAGATCTTATATTTTAAGTTTAAAATCATTTTCAACTCCTTTAAATCAGCTTTTAATATGTTTAAGGACTCGAGATCAGATCTCATCTCTAACTTATAGGACCTATAACTGTTAACTTTAACAATGCGTTCTGGGGTAAAAATATGTTCTAATACCTTGGCTTGTTCATGACTGGCCATCAGTGCTTCGTTTGGAGATGCATCTTCAACCTGGAAAATCTAATCAAATCCTCCTTCTTCAACAACAACTGCAACTTACTGGTTGGGCTTCTCAGTGTGTGGAGCTCCATCAGTGTAGTTTGGTCTGGGTTGTGCTTGGCCACCATTTTTCCTTTGTGACTTGCGCTCCCTAGCATAGTGTCATATTTGGTTATAGTTGTAACGCTTCACCTTGCTTTTGTCCAGCCTAAACATTCCATTAGATACATTGCTAGGAAACATCCTCTCTGTCCTCTTGTAGAACTTCTTGGCTCAATAAGTGAGGAGGGCCATCTGTTAGACTATCTCATGTACTCCAGATCATCTGGATGGATGCAGTCCAAGTCTTCAAGGGTGAAATAGAAGTTTCCACTGCTTTAATCAACAAACACAAAGGCTTGTGATAAGATTGTCTCTTGGAATGGGCTTCATTAGATGTAGCTCTCCCTTACTGTCTCTGTGAAGGTGATGAATGGGCCATTTTACGAGTTTTCAGGGTACCAAATAAGATGATGTTGTAGTTCTCTACTATCCTTTTTAAACACATGAAGGGCAGAACTCTGTTGATTGTTGGAGTTGCCAGATGGATTTTGCATGTTCATCACTATCTGATATCCACTCAGGATACCATATAAGACAGTGAGAGTGAGGGTCTTGAGGTTTTTAGTCCTCTTAATGAGCACATAATAGCCTGTCCATTAACTGGGGGGGAGAGAACATGAACTTCCTCACAACATCCCTATTCTCAAGAGTTACTCCAGCATCCATTAGAGTATCCACAATCTCAACATACCTGAAGTATTGTTAAGTCATGATCTCACCTGCTTTAAAGGTGAAGTTCTCAAATTGCTGCATTAAGCGGTCTTTCTTGTTCTCTTTAGTTTCATTTTACCCCTAATACATAAGCGTCAGTGCTTCCCATAGTTGTTTAGCACTTTGCACTTCTTGAAGCCTATGTAGATAGAGTTTGGAAGAGCAGTTTAGAGGGCGGTCAGGGCTTTCTGATCTACATGAAATTGTACCTTCAACCAGAGAAATTGTCCCTTCAACCAGCGAAACTGTAGTTTCGCTTAAGCGAAACTGCTGTGTTCGAGAAAACCATTAAGACTTAGCGAATCTAGGAAATTCCAACGAAAGTTGGTCGCTCATGGCAGCGAATCTGTCCACCGAAACTGACCGAAGTGTTGCCCAACGAAACCGGTAGCGAAACTGTCAGCGAAACAGGTAGCGAAACTACCAGCGAAGCTGTCAGCGAAATTGTGAAGAAAATGATGTTTTTGTGTATTAACTTCCGTACAGATCATGTATTCGGACTATAACTTAAGTAACATAGAATTGAAGCTATTTTGCTAAGTTCAGGTGAGTTCTAGACCCCTCCTTTACCCGTTTTCAATGTTTTGTGGTGATATGCATACTAAAATACATACTTTTACGATAACAGTTTTTAAGACCTCTTATAAAGAAAATAAAATTTCGTAAAGACCTCTTATGAAGAAAATAAAATTTTCTAAAATTTTCTAAAATTTATGATGACGGTTTTTAAGACCTCTTACCTGGCAGCCCGACCCCATCCAGGGGCATTGCCGCTTGGACCCCACTAGGGGTTGCCGTCCCTAGAACCCCGCTATCAGGGGCTGCCGCCCCCGAACCCCCGCTTTCCTGCGGAGGGTCGGTTATCCGGTTTATCTCTCATGGTTGATTAAATGCGAATGCTTAGAATAAGAGTTTGCTTCATATTATGTGTTAAGTGTATATGAAAACTAAAGATATAAGTGAAACTTAAAGAATTGTTATTAGGCCCATAACATGTAGCCTGATAAAGTAAAGCCTTGCAAGCAATTGATAAAGGAGGGTTGCATCTGTTGTGCCCTCATGATGATAAAGTAAAGGCTCGAACAGGCAGTTCAGTAAGCCCTGGAATGGCATGACAATAATGGCCTGTTTGGGTACGACAGTAAGGCCTAAATTGGCATGTCGGTAAAGTCCTGTGTTTATCATAGACAGCAATAGTAACTGGGAATTGACGGATAAGGAAGAGTAATAATTAATAAGTAATGGCAAAGGATCGATAAAGCGATGATCCGTGTGTATGAATGTTCTGATAGATGATGATTATTTTCAAATGTTAAAGCTAATACCTCTTACAAAATTTATTTAACACTTTAAACCTAGAATTCACTCAGCGAAGCTGACCTTTTATGCATATTAGTTGACAGGTGAGAGTTAGGGCTTATAGGATGGGAGCATGGATCTAAAGCTTCTTGACATCTAAAGACTGGCATCCCTGATAAAGAAGAATATTAAGAGGATTTTTAAAGAGTATTTGATGTTTAAAGAGTATTTGATGTTTAAAGACAATGTTTATATTTTTAGTTTAACCATGTTGTAATGAATTGCAATTACTATACTTTTCCGCTCCTCTCTCTCTCTCTATATATATATACATATATATATATATATATATATATACATATATATATATACATATATATATATATACATACATATATATATATACATATATATATATATATACATATATATATATATACATAT
>BJCO01783227.1:0-12683 GCA_018326465.1 Flaveria floridana | reverse complement strand
ATCAAATTAAAAGTTTACTATGGTGTCCTTATTGCAGACTCTCAAACAATACAAATTGTCACACTTAACTCCCATTGAAGGCGGTTGCTGCAGACCACCCTCTCAGTAAGGCTTCATAAACTCATTCATTCCCTTTGATCTCCCCGCGGCAACGCGCGGGAGAAATTCCTAGTTAGTATTATTCTAATTTTAAGACACCATTTATTAGGTTTATCTGTGAGGAAATTATTGATGCCTAGTCGAATCTTTCATGTTATTGTTCAAATCATGCCCTATTGTCAATGTAAGTATTCATAGCCCTTTTTATGTGTTCTCTATTATAGGAAAATCATGTGATTTAATATGTAATCATTGATATTCATTGTTATGCTATTTTAAAATTCAATTCATGACATGGTATGTTCTTACTTGCAATTATATGTGTATAGTTAGATAAATTAGATGAGAACACAATCATTAGTTCATACAACCACGGTAACAATCATAGATCTATTAGTTTGACTAAACCACCCCATTTGTTTAGTCACGTGGTGATTGAAACCAGAATCATTCATCTATAAGGCATCGACTGCGGACCGATTCAATTTAGTCATTAGGTTTGATTATGTTGGTTTGTCTTTTATATTATACTATTGCATTATAAATATTAACATTACCATGTGAATTGAATTGTTTTCAATCTAATTAATCAATCTATATATGTATGAAAAGTTATGTTTACTCACCGGTTAATTCGTTAGCTGACTCGTTACTTTTTCATATGATTTCAGGAATACAGAGTAGTGGATTTTAATATGGACATTTAGGACTTGGACCTAGTCAAAATTAAAGACAAGGTCATTATGTTTGTTTGAATTATTAATTGATTTTAATGTATTATTTGATAACTATTATTCAATGCAAATGACATTTAATATTATTTCAACACAATTACTACTATATGCTATGAGCAATCGATTCACATTTGCCCACCCTGATGATTTCGCCGTTGGTTGCGTGTGACAAGGGCAATTATGCCTACGCATTATAGTTTCTGATAAAGTTTAAAAGGTCTTTAAGATAAAGTTGACATTTTTATATAGATTTTACATGTACTTATGTTTTATGTTCGTAGCATGAAACCCTAGACTGTTATGTTTAGGTCCTAAAATCATACTAAGTTTGGTAGAGAAACTTTATGGATGTATAGTGTTAATGTCTTCATGTAATAATGAAGGGTCTATATGAAGATCTTATTTCCTATGCATGAAAGTAAAGTTCATGTGTGGATGTTCTAGACCATGCTTTGATGTAAAGTTCCTGTGTGGATGTCTAAGTCAATGCGTATATAATACACTTCATGTGTAGTTAGAAGGTTCATGCGTAGATAGACATTTCTTGTGTAGATAGAAGTATATTCGTAGATATGAAGACTATTGTGTATATAATGAGTGTTCATGCGTAGAGGCAAAGGCTCATGTGTAAATGAGGATTATTCATGCATGGATGCAAGGACTTGTGTGTAGATAAATAGTTTCTAATGTTTATGCGTAGATAGTTTCCCATGGACTCATGCGTAGATGATTACTCATCCATAGATAGTAACTCAAGCATAGATAGTTACTTATGCATAGATGATTACTCATGCATAGATACATTTACTTGTAATGATATAAAGCCTCGGGATGTTAAAGATAAAGAGTTAAAGTATGAAATAGATAAAGTAAACTAAAAAAGTAATTAAAAAAGTTAAAGTATGATTACTATATGACAAAGAAGTTAAAGAATAATAAAACCAATAATAGTAATAGCTAAAGATTATAATAAGTGCCCAAAATTCTATAATTTACATATGAAAGCTATAGTTCAAAGTCTTGCAAGCTAGATAAGAGTTTGTAGTTGTTGCATTCTCACCCACCAAAGGAGGCATGCCTTGTGCATTTTTACCCGATAATAGAAAACTTTGCTTTGTGCAAGCTCAACTGCTAAAGGAGTTATGCGTTGTGCATTCTCACCTTCTAAAGAAGTTTTAGTGTAAAATCACAAGCTAAATGAGCTTTGTACTTGTAAATTCTCAATGATAAGGATAAAGATAAATTGAAGATAATAAAAGACTAAAGTATAACACTTGCTAAAGTATTGTTAAAGAATGATAATAAACCTAAAGTGATAGACAAAGTTAAAGTGATAGTCAAAGATAGAGAAATACATAAAGCCAAAGTATGATAATAATCGATATGATAGAGTATTTTGCTAAAGTTAAAGTCTAGAACTCACTCGACAATACTTAATTTTGTATGCATATTAGTTTAACATGTTAATGACAGAATAAGAAAGCAAACTTAACAGATGAGGAGCTACCCGCCGACTGATATTGTAGTTAAAGACATGTTGTTTTCAAAGTTTAAGTGCAATATTTTATACCAATGAAGTGTAACATTTGCCCCATTTTAAAAATATAAACCCACACCCGAATCCGTTTGAGTCAAGTTGAATCAAATTCATTATCTAGTTATTTAATTAATCTTAATGTTTTGAACACAATAATTATACCATTTACTCTATTTAAATTTTATAATTTATCATGTGAAATTTTTTATAATCTTATAAGGTTTTTATAAAGAATTATGAAACTTAAACCATTTAATTTCAAACAATTCAATTCCATACAAATATTTATAGAGTTATTTCTAATTATGAGTTTTAATTCTAAAGTTATAATAAAGAATTAGATTGTGAAACTTTTATAAATATTTAAAAAGGTTTACAAGGACTTTATAAAATAAAATTAATTCATTAATTAAATTTGGTTTTGCAAAGCTAAAGGTTTAAATTGCAAATCATAAAACTTAAATTAAAATGTTTTTACAAAAATAATAACTTTTAAAATCACAGGGGCCAAAGTGTAAATAACCTTATAACCCAACCCTCTTCCCCCCTTTCTCGTCGACCTTCCCCTCCGGTCATTCTGCAGCTAACTTCTAGTGGGTCTCCGTCGATCACC
Source organism: Flaveria floridana (assembly GCA_018326465.1). NCBI lineage: Eukaryota > Viridiplantae > Streptophyta > Magnoliopsida > Asterales > Asteraceae > Flaveria > Flaveria floridana. The sequence goes on along the minus strand of BJCO01783227.1, from coordinate 9,700 downwards.
TCGCACCCAAAACACTCTACTTTTAAGCAATTAAGCCGCCCCTCAACCCTCGCAATCTAGTTTCGAACCTATGACCGGTTGTCTTTGTATGTTCAATTCGAAACCAATAACCCCTTTCTGATCTTGGTCCGTTTCAACTCAGATTCAATCGAATTAAACCAGTTGTATGACCAGAAACACTTGTCTAGTCAATTCGAATTCAAATGACTGATTAGTTACAATTGAAACAAAATAAAACTCATCAAACCAAATCAAAACAATCCACTCCATTATACCGATCGATGCCAAACAGACTCTATTGACCGTATTTAACACAGGGCATGTCATCTAATCCATCTCATTTAACCATTTAAACATCTAAGTTTATTCGAGTCACACACACACATCCGATTCGATCAACATCATCAACCCGTAAATATAAGTGGTCGAACACCATATTCTGATTATTTTAAATAGCAATAGATAGAGGTCTTTCGATCATCTACACCATTACAAGCTTCTGATTCCAAGAATTTAATTTTAATCATCATTACATTCGCAAATCAATTCCTCCAACAGTCGCGGTCGTTATTGGTCTTGTTTTCTATCCAAGCTACTCCAAATCAGATAACTGACTTCATCATTGAACTCAGTTAAACATGGAGAATCAAAGCCCCATGTTTATTACAGTAATCATCATCGAATTCATGTTTAATTTGGACAATTTCATTCTAGGGTTATTGAGGATTTGGAGATTCTTTAATTGAATTCATCCACACTTTGGACCCCTGGTTCGAACCGGGCAATCCTTTTTTTTTAATATTTTTATTAATTCCAGAAATTACTCTAATAGTAATATAATAATATAAAATTATTTTATTATTTAATATTAATTCAGATATCATTATTTAATTTTTAAAATTTTGTAAAAGAATATAATTTCCATTTTCTTTATTTTAAAGGATTAAATGTTTTATAAAACATTATAAATCTATTTACAAGTTTTAAACTACAAGTTTTTCAAAATTAAACGTATAATATTTCAAACTTATTTTTAAATCAAGACCAAATACAAATGCAATCTATATATTTAATTAGTTTTGAATAAGTTTTAAATAATTAATTATTAGGTCAATTATCTCATTTTCACATTTTAATATTCAATTTTTATCATTATAATACCAAATTATATTCAATAATTCTATTACACTAATTATTATTATTATTATTATTATTATTATTATTATTATTATTATTATTATTATTATTATTATTATTATTATTATTATTATTATTATTATTCTCAAACACAATCACCTGGTCAATCTAATATATTTTATCTAATCAGGTCATATAGATTAAATTACACTATTTTAATTAAAACTATTTATCAAACCCAAATCCCAATTGAAACCCTAATCCATATTTAGCCTTCCATTATATAGTTATTCTAATCATAAGACTCCAAACCTTAGGTTGAAACGTAAGGAATTATTGGTGTCCAATCTAGCATTCTATCATTGCCAAATCGCTTATATTTATCAAGTGAGTATTCATTGCTATTTTATGTGTTTCATATTTTGGGAAAATCATGTGATTCAATATTCAGTCATTGATATCCATTGTTATTATATTTTATTCTAAATTCAATTCAATACATGCTATGTTATTACTTGCAATTATGCGTTTATAGTTAGATAAACTTGATGATAACACAATCATTAATTCATGCAACCACGGGAACAATGATAGATCTATTGGTTAGACAATCCCACCCCATTTGTTTAGTCACGTGGTGATTGGAATCGGAATAATTCATTCTATAATGCTTTGTCTGCGGACTGAGTCAGTACAGTCATTAGGTTTGATTGTGTTGGTTTGTCTTTCATATTACACTATTGCTTTTATAAGTCTTGACATTGCCATATAATTGAATTGTATTCAATCATTCTAATCAATCTATATATGTATGCAAACTTATGTTTACTCACCGGCTAATTCGTTAGCTGACCCGTTACTTTTTAACATGATTTTAGGAATGTTGTTTAGTGGATTTCTTCATTCTCATTTAGGACTTGAACCTAGTTTAATAAAATACTTTTGTTATATTTATTTGAATTATCGTATGATTGTAATGTATCATTAGATTAGTTTCATTCAATCAAAATGACATTTAATATTATTTCGACGTATTTACTACCATGTGCTATAGAAATCGATTTACATTCGTCCGCCCGATGATTCCGCTGTCGGTCGAGGTGTGACATGAAGTATGTAATGAAGTTTTAAGAATTATGTTTAAGAATGGTTGTTTATAGTTAATTTTTTTTCTAATGTCCAAATCTAACTGTGAGGTATTCTTGAAATAGAGCCTTACAATTTGGATAGCCTCGATCGAATCACCCAAAGGTTCAATTTAGGTGTGTTGCTTTCGATCAAAAACACCAATGGGAGGGAAATGAAATTTGGTTGGTGATGCTGAGGATTTCTCCTTCAATTATATTATAATATGTATCCTAATTGTATGGTGAGACCCTTTATTTATAATAGCTAAGAATAGCTACAATTGTTGATTTAGCGCCTACAAATACTTTCATTAAAGGATGGGAATAATTTTAGGAACATGTTTATATATTGAACTTGTTTCCTTTGGATGAAGAATGCCCATGTTCCACCACATTGGCTTTGCCACCCACATCCACTTGACTTCCTTTTTGAGCCACTCTATTGTCTTCCTCGATTCGAAGACGGACCACCAAATCCTCCATGGTCATTTCATTTCGCTTATGCTTAAGATAATCTTTGAACTTGGTCCAACTTGGAGACAACTTCTCGATCATTGCAGCCACTTGGAATGTCTCACCAAGAGTCATTCCTTCAAAAAGGAGGTCACTGATGATAATCTGTAATTCTTGGACTTAAGACGTTAAAGTATTCGAATCAACCATTTTGTAATCCAAGAACTTTCAAACCATAAACATTTTGTACCAGCATCCTCTGTTTTATACTTGCGCACTAGAGAATCCCAAAGCTCTTTAGTTGTTGTTATCTTGCAGTAGACATTATACAACAAATCCGCCGGTCCGTTTAACACATAGTTACGACACAAGTATTCTGAATGCTTCCAAGCTTAGACAGCGATCAGTGTCTGAGCATCAGGTTCTCCCTTGGGAGTAGGTGGGGACACAGTCAAGAACCTTGCAAGGCTCAAAGTAGTGAGATAGAACAACATTTTCTATTGGCATCTCTTGAAGTTCAAGCCAGAGAACTTCTTAGGCTTCTCAGCCTGGTTAGCCACAGCATGCACCACTTGGGTACTAACCAATGGTCCCATAGCAGATGAGGTCATAGGTCCTGTGGTGGAGTTCGTTAGCACAGCTTCAGTAGACATTTCTGAAACAGAAGTTAAAAGAATCAGTTTTTTTTCATTGTTGATTAATAAATAATCAATTTATAAGACTTTACAAGAAGTTCCAAGTTAGTGACATTGATCAAACATGATTACTTTCCACTACATGATCAAAGTGCTCCTTTGATTAAATGAAATTTCCAAAAATCCAAACTTATACAAAGTTTGGTGCAATCAAAATTTTAAAACATGAATTTATTTGACAACACCAAATTGACTCGAACTCAAGATATATATATTATGGACACTAGAAAATTTCAAACTTACACAAAGTTTGATTTTAGTATAATTTTAGAATGTTATAGCTATACAAATCTAATAGAGCACAAAAAACGGGTTTTAAAATTTATGTTTTAAGTTTGTAGGAATCCGTTTATATATTATTTATATATATAACCTAAATATAATATAAGATTTCATTTATATAGAATTACATGGACATCTAATAAACAAGACTAATACTATGCATATATATTTAAATTAAAATGGAGAGAATGATTAGAAAGATATGTAAACAACTAACAAAATCACGAGGTAATCATAATAGTGAATCTAAATAAATAGAATATCAAAAATGATTAAACAATTAATCAAAACTCAGTCAAGCAACATATAGAAGCGCTCGAATAGAATCTATAAACGAAAACAAGAAACAACTAAAAATTAAAGGTATGCCTGAGGCTTGTTGTTCAACAGCGGTCCCTTAAAACAGATTTCGGGGCACCCAGGTGAACCCGTCTGTCTCCCAGGGTACAACAGCCGAAGCAGTGTGTACTGCTGGACTAGCCTAGCACCCGGAGAAATACCTGAAACAGCGACGTGGAGTTCTGCCAAGGATGGGAAGGATTGCGATGAACCAGATGGACTGCTGTAACTCATGCAGCTGATAAGAACATGATGAGAAAGTAGTTTTAGAGTGGTTTTCGTCTTCTGATCAGATAGCCAAATGAACTCTCAACTCGTTTTTAAACATGGCTCAAGGAACTTCAAGTCTCCTTAACTAGCATTAAAGATTCAATAATCATCCATGAATGCTAGTTAACTGATAGAATACGAACGGTTGCAGATCAACCATCATGTTTACAATCATACTTAATAATTATATTCATAATAAATAAATAGAAAAACACAATTTCCATTCATTTTTTCCTAACAATCCCCCACATGTTTGGAAATTACTCCACATCAAGGTTTCTCGATATAACTTCAACAGTCAAGTACCACCGGATAAGTAGGTGTTCCCTTTGAACTTTTTGTTGTGAAGTGCATTTAGCCTCTTAGCGACTGATAGATGTGATTTCGTGATGTGTTTGAACCAGTCCCTGTTTTTGTAGATGTTATTGCACCTTCACATAATTCTCTCCCTAGTATGGCTAGACCCTTATTGGTGTGTCCATTATGGTCATGAAAACTTGCCTTGTTCTATGAGAGCTCTAGGAATTACCCACCCCACAATTCTATTTGAAGCGACACCACTTCTCTCTTCACATAGGTGATTTTGTCATAAATCATTAAAATCCATTGGCTTAACCTTCTTTATCATTGTTTTGATATAGGAACGGTCCCGAAAGCATGTAGCTCCATTTGAGTTTTGGGTCTCTCCCCCACAGTGACTATAATTTGTTTAATTAGGTTGTCCTATTGAACATAGGTCATGGGGATCTCCAGTCTTCTAGGTTAGGTTTCCTTCAAACAAATTACCCCATGGGCTTTAATCCCATTCCTCTCAACGACTTATGCACTGCCTCCTTATTTAACCCTTTTGTTAACGGATTCGCAATATTATCCTTTGACTTCACATAGTCAATTGTAATAACCCTAGTTGAGAGCAGTTGTCGTATCGTGTTATGTCTACTTCGTATATACCTTGACTTCCCATTGTACATCACACTTTTAGCTCTTCATGTAGTATGCACACTTCCTATTGTTAACGGGTCCGCAATGTTATCCTTTGACTTCACATGATATGCACACAGCCGTTACTAGCTTCGGCCATCCCGGAATATATTCTAGTAACTGACGTAACCACTCTGCCTCTTCTCCAACTTTGTCCAATACAATGAACTCGGATTCCATGGTGGACCTAGCTATGATAGTCTTTTTGGATGATTTCCAAGATATAGTGGCTCCACCAAGAGTGAATACATATCCACTTGTGGATTTGGAATCTTTAACGTCAGATATCCAGTTGGCATCATTGTATCCTCCCATGACAGCTAGATCACGGCCATAGTGTAAAACATAATTTCTCGTGTATCTCAAGTACCTTAGTAATCTTGTCATGCTCTTCCAATGTTTAGATTTTGGATTACTTCTGTTCTGGTTAGTCTGCTCACATCATAAGCTAAGTCTTGTCTTGTACATGTCATAAGATACATCAGACTTCCAATGACCCTTGAGTACTCCAACTGATTGACCCCTTCGCCTTTAATATTTGATAGACGGTGAATGGTATCGATCAGAGTTAGGGAGACACCTGTGTCTTCTGCATAAAACTTCTCAAGGATCTTATCAACATAGTGAGATTGACTTAAGACCAAATCATTTTGGGTCCTTATGATCTTGACTCCAAGGATCGCATCTGCTATACCCATGTCTTTCATATCAAATCTTTTTCAACATATCATTTGTTGACTTTACCATGTTATCATCACTACCAATGATAAGCATGCCATCCACATATAGACATAAAATAACATAGCCTCATGATATGTCTTTCATGTAAACACATTTATCACACTCATTGATCCTTAACCCATGTTCAAGCATCACCTGATCAAACTTTTGGTGCCACTACTTTAGAGCTTGTTTCAACCCATACGAGATTTCACGAGTTTGCAAACTTTTCCCTCCTTGCCAGGAGCAGAGAACCCATCTGGTTGCTCAATATAAATCCCTTCTTTTAAATCACTATTTAGAAATGCGGTTTTTACATCTGTCTGATGCACCTTTAAATTTCTCAAAGCAGCAATTGGAATCACCAACCTTATTGAGATTATTCATCTCACGGGCGAGTAGGTGTCAAAGTAGTCTAGACCCTCCTTTTGTCTATATCCTTTGATCACCAACCTTTCCTTATACTTGTCAATGGAGCCATCTTTGAATATCCAATGATATCCAAGTGGTTTGCACCCAGGAGGAAGATCTACCAACTCCCAGGTATGATTCTATAGGATAGAATCAATTTCACTTTTGATGGCTTCTTTCCATTGAGGTCCTTCCGAACAAGTGACCGCACCTTGGTAGGTTTGAGGTTCACTCTCAACCATATAAGTAAGAAAGCCAAGTCCAAAGGATTTCTCAGTCCTTTGCCTTTTACTTCTTCTTATCTCAACTTCTTCATTTTCAGATTGTTGTCATTCTGGGGAACAGTCTCATTCTCTTGAATGAACTCATCAACCAGTTTTGAGGGACCAGCTTGTTCTTTTCTCAAGTAGGGAAACACATGTTCAAACAATGACGTATTCTTTGCCTCTATGATAGTATCCTTGCATATTCTACGATTCTTTGAATCATGCACCAGAAACTGAAGAGCGCCACCAGGACTGGTATAACCTATGAATATACAATCCACAGTTTTAGGTCCTATTTGTAAGCGTTTTGGTGGTGTCACGACCACTTTTGCTAGGCACCCCACACTCGCATGTATTTATATGAAGATTTCATCTTTGTCCATAACTCATATGGCGTCATATCTTTGTCCTTTAAGGGTATCATGTTCAAGACATAATTAGCTGACAATATGGTTTCCCCCCACATGTCCTGACTCACCCCAGAGCTTATTAACATGGGGTTCATCATTTCTTTTAACATGAAGTTCTTTCGTACCGCCATATCGTTTGATTGTGGGGAATAAGGAGCCATGAGTTCATGGGTTATTCCACTTTTCGCACAAATATCCGCAAACGTGACACATATTCACCAACTCCATCGCTCCTTACGACTTTGATTTTCCAGTTGAGCTGATTCTCAACCTTGGCTTTGTACTAGACAAACTTATCAATAGCCTCATCCTTACTTTTAAGTAAGCAAATATAATAATATCTTGTACTATCATCAATGAAAGTGATGGAGTATTTGTTACCACCTAGAGTGGGAATTGCTTTTAAGTCACACACATCTGTATGAATCATATCAAGGGGTTAAGTTGTTCTTACAACCGACTTAAATGACTATCTTTTCTATTTGGCCTCAACGCATGTTTCACATTTAGAATTTGAATCAATAGAAAATTTTGGCATGTGATCTAAATTAATTAAACGACGCATCGAATTATAATTTACGTGACCCAAACGACCATGCCAAACATAAAAAAACTCAATCATATAAGTAGAAGTAGATGTATTCTCATTACCATTCTTATTAATAGCCATTACATTGAGTTTGAACATACCAAATTGGGCGTAGCCTTTACCAACAAATATACTATGTTTACTCAAAATAAACTTATCACTCTCAAACACTAAATGAAAACCAAATTTGTTGAGAAGCCATCCTGACACAAGACTCTTACGCAGATCAGGAACATATAACATATTCTTCAAGGTGAGCTACTTGCCCGAGGTCCACTTGAGGACCAACTTCACCTTCCCCTTTGATGTCCGCTATAGCAGTATTTCCTATATATAGCTTTTCATCACCCGGCAACTCTTTAAAATTTCTAAAGATATGCTTAACCGGGCTAACATGTCGGGTTGCTCCAGTATCAACCCACCAAGCTTGTGACTTGTTAGATACTACATTAACCTCTGAAGCCATGTCTTCTGACATAGCCATGAGATCGCTGATCATAACTACCATAGGGATATCATCCTCCATCATGTGTGCTTTAGCCTTTTTAGGGCCTTTGCATTAATCAGCATGATGACCATTTTCACCATAATTATAGCACTTACCTTTAAAAGTGATAGTCTTTTTCTTCACACCACCCTTTTAGCCCCAATATCCACTTTGCCTTTTCCTTTGAAACCTTTGTTCCCTTTATTGAACTTGTTTCCTTTGGATGAAGATTGCCCATGTTCCAGCAAATTGGCTTTGGCACCCACATCCACTTGACTTCCTTTTTGAGCCACTCTGTTGTCTTCCTCGATTCGAAGACGCGCCACCATACACTGATCCCTGGTTAGCCACAGCATACGCCACTTGGGTACCAACCAATGGTCCCATAGCAGATGAGGTCATAGGTCCTATGGTGGAGTTCGTTAGCACAACTTCAGTAGACATTTCTGAAACAGAAGTTAAAAGAATCAGTTTTTTTTTTCGCTATTGATTAACAAATAATCAATTTATAAGACTTTACAAGAAGTTCCAAGTTAGTGACATTGATCAAACATGATCACTTTTGCAGTACATGATCAAAGTGCTCCTTTGATTGAAATGAAATTTCCAAAAATCCAAACTTACACAAAGTTTGGTGAAATCAAAATTTTATAACATGAATTTATCTGACAACACCAAATTGACTCGAACTCAAAATATATATATTATGGAGACTAGAAAATTTCAAACTTACACAAAGTTTGATTTTAATAAAATTTTAGAAAATTATAGCTATACAAATCCAATAGAGCGCAAAAAAACGGGTTTAAAAATTTCTATTTTAAGTTTGTAGAAACCCGTTTATATATTATTTACATATATAACATAAATATAATATAAGATTTCATTTACACATAATTACATGGAGATCTAATAAACAAGACTAATACTAAACAAACAAACAAACGTACCCAGTAAATCCCACTCAAGAGCAGGGTCTGGGAGGGGTAGGTGGTGGCGAGTCTTTCCTCTATCTTGGGAGATAGAGAGACTGCTTCCAGAAAGACCCCCGACTCACAAACGAAATCAAATAACAGTCACAATCATAATAAACGGCAGACAACACACATGTATAAGTCCTATAGAAACATAGAAAGTGTGTACAACAAATACACAGGAAGAATCACGTATAAGGACAGATTAAGGAAAACAGGGGGCCCGCAACAAGTCTATATCTACCCTTCCCACCCACAGGTCCCACTAAAAGTCCTTAATTTTAATTCTACGCCTCCACTCACTCCTATCCTCGATCATGTGCTCAGAGAGGTGTAGGTCTATCATATCTCGCCTAATTATGTCGTCCCAAGTCAGCCTAGGTCTACCTCTACTCCTCCTTCCCTCCACGTTGATGTTCTCTACTGTTCTAACGGGTGCTACCATCGACATTCGTTTTACATGCCCAAACCATCTTAATCTTCCCTCTCGTATTTTATCTGTGATACAAGCCACCTGTAGCCTCTGTCGAAACACGTCGTTTCTTATTCGATCCAATCT
>BJCO01783218.1:0-15555 GCA_018326465.1 Flaveria floridana | reverse complement strand
TTAATCTTGATGATGTTTTGTTGCTTTGAATTTTAATTGAATCTTGAGAAGATTCTTTTTGACAATCTTCGTTTTCATTCAATTCATTTGAACTTGAATCATTAGAAAAAGTATTATCTGATTTAATCTCTTCACATTTTCCTTTCATTTTGTTATTGTCATCAATAGATTTTTCAATCTTTTGTTCATTTTGTTCAATAACACTTTCACATTTTGGTACAAACAGTTTTTTATGCATTTGTTGAGGTTCATAAGATTTGACTTTAATTGGATGACCATGCTTTATCTTTTCTAAGTCTATTTCTTCATAAATTTCAACGTTTATCGTTGTGAAGTTCTTTTGGTCTTGATATTCTTTAAGTTTAGCTTTATTTTCTGGTGAATGATCATGAGTGTTAAAATTCTCAGGTAAGGCGTTTGAGATTGATTCAGGCATAGGTTCATGTGTAAAACCTAATCCTGTTTTATCTTTATCCTTTCTTCCATTCACCAGTTGCTCAATAATTTTCTTTGAACTTTTAACTTTGGCCAAATCAATTTTAGTTGCTGCATGTGCCAATTTTTCTTGTTCAAGAGATTTTGTCATTTCTTCAAGTTGTTTCTTAACAAGTTCAAGTTCATTAAGTGTTTTGTTCCAAGAAGCTTGAAGAGAAATGATCTTGTCGTTAGCAATCTTATGATCTGTTTTTAGCTTGTTGTACTTTAATTCCTCTTGTTTGAGTTTATCACATATTTTGAAAGAGTATGTTCTATAATGTTCAACTTGTTCAAAACATGCTTTAGTGCACATTTTCTCTCTTACTTCCATTGGTATTTCTGGATATGAAGTAGAAGATTCAATGTCAGAAGATGAGTTAACAACCTTTGGTTGTTCAGATTGTACCATTAGAGCAACTTCTTCAGTGATTTCTTTTGGATCTGATTTGTCACTCCAGTCATAATCTTCCTCTTGATCTGATTCACCATCTTTCTTGGGATCCTTATCTTCAGACCAGTCTTCATCATTAAGTTCAGCAACTAGAGCCAGACTAGAAGTGAGATCAGTAGTAAACTGTTCTACATATGCACTCCAATCATAACCATCTTTGATCCTTACAACCAGTGCCTTCTTTGATTCCTCACTAGTCTTCTCTTCTTTAGGTTCTGGCATAGGTAGACTTTGGTAAGGCTTTTGAAATGTCTTGTTAGCCTGTTGCTGATATTTCTGACCGTTTGAGCTACCTTGACCATTTCCTCCTTGATTCCTTGGAGCTTTACACTCTCTAGAAAAATGCCCATAGCTATTAAAGTTAAAGCACCTTGATTTTGATTTATCAAACCCAAAAATTTTGTTTGCACTGGGTTTGTAGTTTCTGTTAGCATATGAGTGCTTTTGAGTCCCGTAAGCTATCATGACCATTTGCCAGTTGAGATCCATTTCTTCTACATCATCAGGATCCATCTCAAACAGGTCTTGTAGAACTAACTCAACTTGAGTCAGTTGATTGCCTTGGTAAGCTTGAAAACTTGCCATGAAAGCTGTAAAAGCAGATTTTGACTCTTCATCCTGTAAAAGAATATTAATGACATCTTTTACTTTGCTAGGATTGGCAGAGTTTGAGGATGGAATCTCAGTTTGAGGTTTAGGAATTTGAGCTTTAGAAGGAGACTGTGGTTGTGGTTGAGTAGAATAAGCAGGTGTACTAGTGAAGAATCATGCTTCCACAAACAAATCACCTTCATCTTCAGGAATTGTCTGATCTTTTGCAAGAAATGCATTCTCTACTGTATTTGCTGGAGAAGCAACATACTTATATTGTGATGTTGATGCATGTCTGTCATTGTTTCTTGAAATCTCATCAATATCTACTGATTCAATCTTTGCAATGAGAAGATCAAGATCCATTGGAAACTTTTTAGTGTGTTTTAACAAAGTGACAGTCTGTTTCCAGGATGATGGTAGTGCATTCAGAAGTCTGTTATTTAGATCTTCAAGATCATTCTTGATTCCCAAAGTAGACATTTCTGTAGTAAGTTGCACAAATCTGTTCATCATCTGATTAATTGTCTCTCCTGAGATATGCTCAAATAATTCAAGTTGCCGTTTCAGTTTCTGTTTTTTTAGATCTTGAATTTCCTTTCCTCCTTCACAGATAACTTTCAAGGCCTTGTACATTGTATATCCAGATTGATAATTTTCAAGCCTTGATAGTACTTCCAATGGTAGTCCTTTGCACATGAGAGAGTAAGCCTTGATATCATTTTTCACCTTCTTTAGATCATCTCCATATAGATTGTCTTCAGGATAAGGTTCTTGTGTATCTCTTGTATACACAAAACCTCTATCTGGACCATCAGTAGTCACAGGGATATAAGGTCCTTTTTTAATTGATTTTCATAAATCAGTGTCTATGGAATTCAAATGATGCTTTAACCTAAGAGACCAGTTTTTAAAATCAGCTCTATTTTTAAGTTTACGAACTCTATTTTCAGAGTCTTCTGATTTCACCATTCTTATATTTTTGTTAATTTTCTAAGTTTTTGAATTAAGAAAAGAATTAAAAATATTTTTGGATTTTTCAACTTTAAATGAAAATTTTCTAAGTATCAAAGGAGATGTGTCTGAACAGTTATGGAACGCCTCAACAGTGATGAAATGTCTCAACAGTTTATGAAAACGCCCCAACAGTTGACAAACGTCTAAGGGATTGCCTTAGAAAAATTTCCAAAACTGCCCAACAGTATCAAAACTTCCAAACAGTAGTAAAATGCCTAGGGTGAAAACGCCTTCACAGTTGAAAAACGCCTAAACAGTGTTCAAGCGCCTGAACACTTAGGCAAATTTCAGTGATTTTTAACTCTAATGCGCTACATTCATCATGTTCATATGAATATAACAAACTCTGAATTTTCAAAATCTTTCAAATGTTGATGAATTGAACTGAAACTTTCCAATTAGTTCAATATAATGCCGATAATCATTCTTCTAGCATCAATTTCAGTAATTATCAACAAGAATTCACTCAATTTCCAAAATTGCAGTTCGTAAACTCAAAGAACTTTTTCGAACACTTTTTCACTAATTCAATCAATTTTGATGAATTGTACTGCAATTTGTGATTCAAATCATGTTTCTAATGATGAAACACAACTTTAATTCACAATGTTTCACTTGAATTGTCAATCAATCACAGATTTCAGTGAATATTTGAAGTTTCAATGTTCGACAAAACTCGATTTAAGTAGGATATTGTTGGGTTTGTGGAGTCTCGATTTAAGCTCGGGTTAGAAGACAACTCAGTGGCCGATTAATTAAATTAAAGACCTGGCTCGTTTTTATTTAAATGTAGCCCATTAAGTTTTTTTTTGGATCAAGTCATAAACCCTAATTTTCTCTTTATCGTGTATTGTACATGTAATTCCTCACGAGTGACGTAGAAAGCAATAAAAATATCCTAGTTTACTGTCCGTGGACGTTGGTTACATCGACCGAACCACGTAAATCTTGCGTGTCATCTTTGTTCTTTTCTATTTTCTCTCACAGTTTAATTGTTTTTGTGTGTTGATCTACCCCCGGATCCTTAACATCTTGTTGACAGTAGTATTTTCTAGGGATTCATCTTGGTTATCAATTTTATAAACCTTGCAATTTTAACCTTCAAAGTTTCACTAATCACATGATTGAACATGCAAAGTTCCTAATTTAACATATCCTTTTTACTCTCCTGCATGTCTTTGTTGCCCATATTTTAGTTTCCATTGCATCCCACAGAACTTTAGCACCCCTAAAATCTTTGAACTTATGAGAGATTTTAGTTGTTAAAGCCATGGTAATTGCAGCATAGGTTTTATCATCATGTTCAAGCCTCTTTATGTTACCCTCATCCCACAAATATTCAGGTTTTTGAACCATTTCGCCCTTATCATTCTTGTACAAGGGTATGTATGGTCCATACTTGATTAACTTCTACAACTTAGGTTCAGTGTAAATGACATGGTTCTCAAATCAATAAGCCCAATCAGAAGAATCATCTTCACTTAATAGTCTTAGAGGTTTGGTACTGGTACCGATCTTCGTATCCAAGCTCAAAGAGCCAGTAAGATTCTTGAGATTGGTATTTGCAACAATTTTTTATCTAAGAATTAAATTTTGAAAATAAAACAAAACCTGCAAATTTTCCTTAAACTTCTCATGCAATAAGTTACTTGTAACCGTTTCTTGCGAGTAGTAGTACTTCTCACGCGAACATAGCTTAGAAAATAACTGTCAAACGTGATAACAAGTACTTTACGCGCGACAGCTTTAATTTTCACAGGAATTCGTGATTTTTTGCAACTTTCCTCTCTTGTTCAATTTTGATTAATTTTCCAAGCCTTTACACACCAAATTGTCAAAATATGGTAATTGAGCTTAGTTAATGTCAATTAAGTTCAAGTTCAAACCTAATTGTCACTAATTCAGTTCAATTTATCAATTAAAAGGTATAATACATCCAAAATCGATTTAAACTTCTTTCATACGGTCTTTGATTTCACAAATAACCTTCTAAATCAGAAACAATGAATTAGTAGTCATTTACTTTTCAAAAAATGAGCTTTCTACCTTGAATCTTCTTCAAAAACGACTTAAAAATCAACCAACCAACCGATCTCGATCTCCAAAGCTCTGAAACCAATTGTAAGATCCAAAAAATCACAAATAGATCGATCTTATTCAATCAAACGCGAAATGAATGATGACTGGATTTGTTAAACAATGTGAAATCAAGAACACAAGATGTAAATATAACCTTCGCACTATATATTCCAGAGAGAATTCACAATACAAAATGAGAAATAACATCAAATGTTAACAATTACAAAAACTAAACATCTATCTATAACAAATGTTCTCACGCGACTCGAGTCTTTAATTCTTCAAAACTTGATTTTGGTTTTCCAAGACTCTTGGTTTGATTCTTCCAATTTGTGTAAGGGGAATCAATCCCCTTTACCTTATATTTATAGTGTTGCATGATAATTATGTTATTAGTCATGTATGATGATGGGAGTGATTGCAGATGAGTTTGTTATGTAATTTAGCCATACCTTTCACGTGATCAAGCATGTGTTATATCTACGGTTTAGAATTGTTGATAATTGTAATCCCCTGGACACGTGACTACATGTGTTGTTTCAGATCCACGGGTCAGGTCTTGGGTCTGAGCTCATGAATGTCCTACGTCTACGGTGTCTAATACTTGTATAAGAACTTATTTTTTTACATTATAAAGTGTAAATACTATTATGTTTAAAATAGCTCCAAACACTGGAGTTTCAGGTTTGTACAGTTTTAGTTTTCAAACAAAAAAACTTTAAATCATAAATTACTCAAAAGTACTATCTAAGCATTTAATTGCTCAACTAATGTAAATTAAGTTTTCGTAGGTTATATAAAGTACTTTCAAGTAAATTTGAACCCAAACTAAGCTGTAATTTATAAAAAAGTTCGATGTTACCGTTCGGTAAAATGTGTGTTTTTAACATATAGATGCGCTTCAAATACAAAATAATAATTAAAGCAGCAAAATTATACCTGTAAAATATTCATCAGCGTTTGAATCTGTCTACTTTATCTTATCCAAAAAATATGTATTTTAAATACGTAAAGAATATTATAGAGGTGAAATAGTCAATTTTGACCATATGTTAACTTCATAAAGATCTCTGGATGGTCTAAAGTCAGATTTTAGGGTGTTTTGGATTCTAAAGGCGTTTTAGCTCGGTTTTCATGTGTAGCAGACTAGGGACTCGAAGCTTAATAATTTTTCTTGTCAGTTGTACGATCTTTTGTAAAAGTAATATTGTGGCTTTCTTTTTTTATTTTTCTGTTATTTCTAGACGAGAAAAAGAGGAGTATTAGGTAAGGTAAATGAAAATGTGAACTTTTTTTTATCCAAAAATCAAACTTTAAAACAATTACAGAAATCCAGAAGACCGGGGAGTTGATGAGACGAAAAAATAAAATTGGTAAGAGTAAGACACTTGAGGACAGATACCTTACCTCTAAGGATACATACAACCAAGTACCGATTCTAATACGTATACACTTGAAAACAAGGAAGATACAACCAAACCAAACCAAGCCAAGCCGACGTCACGTCAAGTAAAAGAAAACTGAATCTAAATATTGATGGTTGCATCCCACAGTCTAAGCACTCCATTACGACCACCGCTGCATATCCTTTTTCGTTCAAGATCTGATGCCACACATCTTACCTGAAACAAATCAGAGAGAGAATCAACAAAGAAAAAAAACACACACGCATGAAAACTAAACTAATGTCTAAATAATAATGTTGTTACCATAGCTACTGTTTTCTGGGGAGTTCTGTAGAGCTGCCAGCTAGACATCTTAGCGTGAGGGCGATGGAAGAGAGACATGGTATTATCAGCAGCTCCTATTCCCAACCAGTTTTCCGCAGCATTAATCGATAGAACAGCACCGTTATGAATTGTCACGTTCTTTGAGCTTTTTAATCCTCCACCTACAAAACAAAGTAATTCCATTTTCTTTCCAAGGTGTATAGATATATTTAAGAATATACATATACATATACATATGGTGGTTTCTCACCATCCTCGTTCTCCCAAAACCTCACTAAACCATCACTTGAACCTGTTATCACTCCTCTGTCAGACTTAGAGTAGTCAACACAAAGAACAGGACCAGCATGGCAAGCCAGTACAGCATCACACGTCCCACGCGAAATGGACCACATCCGGGCTGTCCAATCATCACTGCCGGTGATAACAGTATCCCCAACCATTCTTATGGACCTGATCCATTTCGAGTGTCCTAAAAGCTTGTGCATTTGTCTACCAGACCGGATGTCCCATATGTTTGCAACTCTGTCAATCAAAATAAAGTCTTTACTTATTGTCACTGTAATAAAAATTATATAATTTCCATACATACGCGTCTCTTCCAGCTGCAGCTAGGACACCGGTGGAGTCATCATACTCCATGCACAGGACAGCACTGGAGGTGCGACCAACCGTAGCAACGCATGTATCGGTTCTTACATCCCACATTTTCACTGTTCCATCGTATGATGCTGTCAGCACACGCTCCCCAGATAGCATCCGAGCACAGCTAACCTAATGAACAAACAACCACCCATCACATCTTCAATTGCCAATCAAAAAGAGATGAAAATACAACCAACCTCAGCATCATGGCCCTTAAGCTCTTCTAGAAGCTGTGTTGTCTGTTTATCCCATACAAGCACATAGCGATCATCAGATCCTGATACGATTTTTGCTCTATCAGAACTAATCGCCCTGATGGTCCTGCACAGCATACCACATCCCAAATGTATTTATAAAATTATAGTCTACTGAAAATTTTACACTAGCATTACCTTATATGTCCCTTTAATGTTGCCCTGAGTTCATTACCACGAAGACTTGGATCCCATATCTTAATCTGCATTACAATGATTCATAGTCAAACATATTGGAGGAGCATATTTTACTCATTTACTACTAAATAGGCTGATTTGATCTCAAACAGGTCAAATAGCTAAGTCGATTGAAACAAATCTTAACTGCATTATAATGATTCATGGTCAAACATAGTAGAGGTTCAGCTTTTACTCATTTACTACTAAATAAGCTGATTTGATCTCAAACAGGTTAAATAGCTAAGAGGGAAAATAGGTCAATCGTAAAGACTTTAATGAAAATATTTCGATTTTTATTGTGCATTGTTTATTCTTTTGTAATTTCAAACAAGGCATAACCAATTTTAATAAAACAATAAAGGATTCAGTTTCCATGCATTTTGACACGTACTAAAAGTGGCCTACAAGAAATACAGTTATAGCATACCGTGCAGTCTGTACTTCCGCTAATAAAGAAGCCTGCATCCTCACGGTCACCAACCAAGTCCCAAACTTCTCTTTGTGCCACACAATGCAATGCAGTGATTGCACCGTTATGGCCCCTAAGTGTCCGGATGCTAGTTTGTAGTTTAGGTTGCCCAGTACCACCGCCCTCACTTTTTGCTATATTCTCGTAAACAAATAATCATAATTAATATAAAGCACTTTAAATATCAAAATTTAAAAGAAGGATTAACCTTGATCAGACGTCCACTTACGGACACGAGTAAATGAGTTAGCCCGTAAAGTAGTAGTATCTCTGCTAAACATGCTCTGGACCCAACTCCTACCAGAAGCTTCGGCAGGTTGTTGATTGTCTGCAGCAACATCTTGAGGCCGTGGGGACGGCAATCCCAATGTAGGCATAGACTGGGATTTCACTGAATAAATGCCCCAATAACTAACACACAATTGTTGTATGTGTGACATGTATCCCCTAAGCTTTATCTAGAGAAAGTGCGTGTGTATACATATATATTAGAAAAAAGAAAGATATAGCAAGATAGATTGATAAATTCAGGATTCAGATGCACATATTTCAGATTTCTATAAATTTTATGAATGAAAAATTTTAGAACTGGCATACTATATACATGGGTCTTCATGACAATGTAAAATCACAGCACCAGCGATAATATTTTATCACTCAGAATATAAGCAAAGGTAGGCAGACCGTAGACACTATGTAAGATGCTTAAAATTATTGTTAGTGTAGTATGACATTTAATTTACAAATATCCAACATGGATGAAGAGAAATAGATCATTGTATGCTTGACTTACAATATGACTGTAACCAATATTGTTCTTCCCAGCGATTGTTTCAATGATATACCAAGAATCTGTGTCAGGAAGACCTAACCCGGCCTTCATATAAAAAAATAGATAGGACTATATCAATACAATGATTATTGAATAAAAAAAAGAAATACAGGACAACAGAAAATAATCTGTTGAGATGGAATATACCATGTGTGTGGCCAAAATGATTAGCTGTGCAGTCACCAAAGCCGCATAGTTAGTTGACCTGACAAAATTTACCGATAATAAGCTTTATGATATTAATTTTATATTCAGAATTACCGGGACTAAAGCAGTTGACCCAAGAAAAAAATATGCTGTTTCCTTGAGATAGAACATTTTTAGGAAACTGTAACACAGATGATAACAAATAGCTACTCACTTGTTTGAAAAGCAGTCCATTAGATACTCAAAGTAAACATCCCAGAAGCTGCAACAATATAGATATAGAATACAGCGATCAACAAAAAGAAACAAAAAAGTTCTATGTACAAATTTATTTCCCTTGAACGGCATGTAAAGGAGGTAAATATAACAGGAGTTACTAGAAGTGACCAATATACTAATTTATTGGGTCAGAGGGGTGAAATCAGAGTTCTACTTAAAATATAAATGAGCAAATATAGGATCAACAGGTTACGTCAATTTTAAGTAAAGTTGTCAAGGTCTGTTTATAATATAGTTCAAGAAAGAGTCGTCTCATTTCCTTACTTCTTCTAAAGTGTATCCATAATGGCTTACGGCCTCCTAGATTGTTTTATAAAAAAGTCCACGATTAACATCGTAATAACATTATCTAATTTATAAAATTTAACACAACATCTTCTTATCATAGAAACTGCACATAATATGTTTGCGGATCAACCCAGCCTGACTAAATTTGGCCACTATCCATTACCCAACCCACCCACTTGTCTTTTCAATAAAAGGTCCAAGGATGCAAAACGCTTCAAGTTGAAAAACGTAAGCATACCGTAACTCCTCCCAGATAGTAAGGGAAGACAGATGTCGCTGAACATAGTCTGGCACATTGTTCCTGTCTTTCTTGAACATTTCGGCTGAAATTTCAAGGGCGTCTCTTATAGTTGCTATATCATTCCGCGATGTAGCACGAGTGATAGCCGTTTTTAGCTGGGTTACATTAAAAAATAACAAAATTTGCCTTTTTATTAGCAAAATCATCATAAGTGAATTGACTCCAAACTCTAGGATGGAGGATATCTTAAACAAAAAATGTAAAAACTAATAAAATGATATCTAAAAAGAACAACACATAAGAACATACTGATGCCCACTAAGTTTAAAAGATATGCCGTTTTTAGCTGGGTTACATTAAAAAATAACAAAATTTGCCTTTTTATTAGCAAAATCATCATAAGTGAATTGACTCCAAACTCTAGGATGGAGGATATCTTAAACAAAAAATGTAAAAACTAATAAAATGATATCTAAAAAGAACAACACATAAGAACATACTGATGCCCACTAAGTTTAAAAGATATGCCGTTTTTAGCTGGGTTACATTAAAAAATAACAAAATTTGCCTTTTTATTAGCAAAATCATCATAAGTGAATTGACTCCAAACTCTAGGATGGAGGATATCTTAAACAAAAAATGTAAAAACTAATAAAATGATATCTAAAAAGAACAACACATAAGAACATACTGATGCCCACTAAGTTTAAAAGATACAAGTACTTGAACCTTAATAAAAATTGTATCCATGCTAAAACTACGAGATCACATATACATAATAATCTATTCTTTATAATATACTCTGAAAGGGACAATAAAAAATTGACTGGAATCTGTTAAAAAAAATGATGTATGAGAAAAAAACATTTAAACAAAGCTTTAAAGAGAAAAAAATCTAAGGGGGACTCCAACACACACACACAGACACACAGACACACACACACATACACACACATATATATTCAAAAATGTTCCAAAGGTGGAAAGAAAAAAGTGTACCGACTATATGAAGAAAATCTATTTTTATAGGGAAAAAACCGCAAAGTCTAAGACCCAATAATGTATAGTATTGGACCAGAAAAACAAAGGTTATACTCGGTATTTTGTGGAAACTACCACGACTTGTTTTATTAATATGAAGAACAAAAGATCACACCTTATACTATGCAGGACCGGTTAAGGGAGGTCAATACAATCAGTCTCACAATGAGGAGAGTGTTAGAACACTTAACAATTCAAATCGAAAACCGGATTTAAGAACAAGATACAAAGAACACAAGTAAATAGGAGACAGAACTCAAGAACAATATATATGGTTTTAAAAAATGTTATATATTAATCTCAAGTTCTTTTACAAGTGTTACAATGCATAAATAAGATACAAGACCATGAGATACTTTGTACTACACTCTACAACCGGCAATACTTATACAATGACCCTCTTTTATACTACTTTTAACCTTAATTACTATGAAATCATAGCTCGAACACAGCTGGAATGACAGCTCATTCGCAACCAAAACATTTAATACTTTCCTAATAGTTGCCTTGACTGACATATTCTACATGCTAACTAAATCCACCCTTATCTTTCTTGCTTCACCCGTATACACCCTTGAACATCAAGATTAATTTCTAACATTCTCGCCCTTAATCTTGATGTTGTACCACCTTGGTCTTGAATTCCGAGTAACACCTATTGTTGATTACATAGTTGTCAAAAGCGAATAGCGGTAAATAGCGACAAGCTACCTATATGCTACGTAGCGAATAGCGGTAAATAGCGCCGCTATTTCGTGTTTAGAGATAAGGTAGTAGAACCTTTAAGAAATGTTTTACATTCATAAATAAACATGTACAGCTATAAAGTAGTAGAAAATTTAAGCAAACACCACCAAAATTAGCTAAAATACTCTATTTGGGTCGATTATATAGTGATAAAAATGAAAAATTAATTAAAAAATTACAAAATATCAATGTTGGTCGCTATTTGGTCGCAAAACACAAATAGCAACCGTTTGTCTTTGCGCTGTGTAGCGCGCTATAGCGGTCGCTATAGCCGCTATTGACAACAGGGGTTGATTCACTGTAATTCTTGGACAACTTTCACATCTTAACACCACAATCTCATGAATGTGCAAGAACTTTCTTAGGGTCCATTTATCTTTATATTTAGGGTTGGAGGTCACGTCCCTAAACCGTATCATCACCATCACAATGATGAAAATTATGACTTGTATATCTTCTTCCTTGGCCATGTCTTCTCTTTTAATTCCTGAGAGTACACAACTTTTGCTTTTTGCCATATCACACAACAAAACTCTTCTTTTTCTTTATTGTTTAGACTTGGTCTCTAGTGCTTTTTACACTGCTTTGCTTCCCACCGTGAATCACTACTTTTATTTTTCTTTTCAATAGAATCAGTAGGACTGGCTGATTATACTCACCTTAGGTCACCTCGTCTTAAGTGAACCAATTCCAGTCGCCGGAATCACGTTTCTTCCTAGTTTGATCGGTCACTGATCTTCAACTCTGCTACACAGTTTCTATTCTGTCTTCTTCTTTGATTACCACTGGGATCGTGTCACACGAAAAACATTCTTGCCTTTTATTTGTCCAGATTCTTCTCCACATCAACCTGTGCCACACACACTGCTCAAACCTAGATCAATCCTTCACATATTAAATAACTTCTTCTCCACACCGGTATCACACCTTTGTAGCCTGTATCACGCAGGTTTCTCGAACACCTTCATAGCCTTCAAAATTTGAATCACTTGGTTTTTCTTTTTCTTTAGTTGTGTCACACAACCTGTCTTCAATTCAATCTATCACAGATTAGTGTTGCTCGAACTTGCTTTCACAACTTGGTTGTTTCACACGACCTTTAATTTCACCAAGTTTTGATTGCTTCTTGCAACCGGGTTTCACAACCCTTTAATCTTTCAATAGGAACAAAGAAATAAAAACTTCACAAACCTGGTGTACTGTTTGATTGCTACCTAAAACAAGAACCTTTGACCAGAACCTCATAGCAACCTTAATATTCAGTCAGCAGCCCTTCAATGGATCTATCACAGAGGGTTTCAACCTATCCCAGGTTCTTCTTCGGCCAATCTATCACAGAACTTATCGGGTAGCTTCGTTCTACACGTCTTCGGGTGTTACTTGATCTCCCCTTTACCGCCACACAGGTCTCTTTGATCGTCTCGCTCTGGTACCAGTTGTTAAGAGTACTGGACCAGAAAAACAAAGATAATACTCGGTATTTTGTGGAAACTACCAAGACTCTTTTTATTAATATGAAGAACAAAACACGACACCTTAAACTCTATACAATGACCCTCTTTTATGCTACTTTTAGCCTTAATTACTATGAAATCACAGCTCAAACACAACTGGAATGACAGCTCATTCACAGCCAAAACATTCAATACTTCCCTAATATTTACCTTGACTAACATATTCTACATGCTAACTAAATCCACCCTTATCTTTCTTGGTTCACTTGTATACACCCTTGAACATCAAGATTAATTTCTAACAAATAATATTTTGAATTGTAAATAATAGTTTGCAAATTCTAAGAACTAGAAAAAAGTTCGCAACATAGTGTTGGAAAGCAGGCCCAACATCGAAGCACATACAGTGTTTGAGAGCAACTCACTCTCGACTCTCTATCCCTTAGGATAGGGGTAAGGTTTGTCTACATCCCACCCTCCCCAAACCCCATCGATGGCTTTGTTAGAGACGGGATGTACTGGGTTTGGATATGGTTATGGTATGATTATGGTTATGGTCTATTTATAGTAGATATAACTTTGAAAACAAGTTTCTTAATAGATTCAACTTTAACTTCTAAATAGAAGATTATCAAGACTTCAATTATTTCTAGATACCAAACTACTAAATAGATAAATACTAAACTCTAGATAGTAATTATCTATATGTTAAAGTACAAACTAAATGCCACAGCATACTTTCATAGGTTTTACTTTTGGCAACCAAAGTTTATTACCTTATGACTTTTGTCACTTGATTTTTTGCAATTTTAGTCTGAATTGAACCAAAAGCAATCATTACCATGAACCAAGTCTAAATTATCTCCTACTTCTTCTCCAAGAGACCTCAATTAGAATTAACGCCAACGGTATGTAACAACAAAATTTATAATAAGAAAATGATTTCTAAACCAAGTAAAATATCATAGATAGAATTGACATACCAGTTCTTTCACCGCAATGAACTGCTCTTCAGTCAAATGACCTTTCCAACCCTGAGACCAAGTAAAATATTTAAGCTCCCTGCTACGAAGAAAAAACTTCAATCAACTTATGGCACACAATGTTTCATACCGAGTGAATATGTTCCCTTATACACTCAACAAAGCCACTACCACCAATCCCTTCTGCATCTATTTCTATCAAAGCTGCAAAACAGCAATGATAACAATAATAATAAATACTATAATAGCCAAAGGCAAAACCAATTAGTATATTTCCTAATATGAAAATGAAACTGTACTACTAATTAGTGTACCAAGTATTGTTCCATATTCAAACGATGAAAGAGGATCATCAGTGGTTCCCAATTTCAAAAGACGTAGCCACAGACCCTGTTTAACATAAACCCATTGTTATCACATTAGGAACACTGAACAAGATAAACATAAAAGTTTAAAGGTAAAAATATACAGATTCGGGGTAGAAGAAAAAACGGCATAATAAACAGAAAGACACAAAAAAAGAAGCAAACTGCTATACTCATCTGCTAAAAGCATGCACACATTCATCCATAGACATGCATGCATCATAAGTACACACAATCATGGAAGCATAAGCATGCATATACACATAATGTGCGCATAAGGTACAACAAGGAAGAGCATGCTGTTGCAAAGAATCATGATGGATGATTTTGAAGAAAATGAAAATCTTTGGTTTGTTAACTCAACAAGAACAATTCTCCAATATGAAAAACTTAAAAAACAAACCCTAATCTCACCTGCAGCTTTACTTTTATATCCAAGACCATGCGCTCCCGTTCAGCCTGTGTAAGTTCACTTGCAAATGTTTAAATTGAATCAAACACTACAGATGCCAGCATATGAACTTGTGATTAGAGGTGGCGAAATTGACAGTCAGAAAAATGGGTATTGAATTATTTTGGTTGGAGTTGGAACGGATTGAGTCGATTTAATCTCTTTTTGTCAATTTTTTATTTAAAATTAGGATTTTTAAATATAGTTACAAAAACTGTAAGACTAGTAGTTAGAAGGTTGTATGCGTTGAAGGACCCTTTGGGCGATATTCAATTGGATAGACCCATTTTCATTGTAACTATATTATGGATCTGTGTTATCTGACTTGTTAGAGATAGATATACCCCAAATTGACCCATTCTTAAACTATATGACTTAAAATTGCCACCTCTATTATTGTAATCAATAGAACTTACAGCCCTCTCTCTAGGACTTAAACTTCCTCCTTTGGAGTCTCCATTGTAAATTAAAGGTGAACTGATATAAAGAAAAAGCACATAAAAAATTAGCAACAGAATTTGATGTATGTTTTCTCACTTGAATATAACTTTCCTCACCTCGGAGTATGCTTCATAGTGTATTCAAGAGCTCCACTAGCTGCTGATAGTATCTGCTTCCTTTTCTCCTCTTGCTCTTCTGATTTATAGTTGGCAGGGAACCTCTCATAAGTGTGCCTGGCACCAGATCCTAATTGACAACAAATTTCATCATTTATAGTCATAATATTAAATTAATATTAGAATAAATAAATATATATATATGTGTGTATATATATATATGTATATATATATATATGTATATATATATATGTATATATATATATGTATATATATA
>BJCO01783215.1:0-12488 GCA_018326465.1 Flaveria floridana | reverse complement strand
ATAACATTTTCTAATCGTTAGGATTGATCTTGATTCGTTCTCACTGATTGGATCGCCAATCAAATAGGATTCCGCACTATTTGATCCGGTACAACTTAGAATCAGTTAGTACTCCGTACGTACACGGTCCTAACATATACCTCATGCACAGTGTAAAAAGGTGACACACCCCTGTACCATCAACAGATATCACAGGCTGACTATACTTGAATGTGTTGATTACCGGACCAAATGCCTAAAACACATATTTAAACATATGATATTGAGATGAACTAATCGAATGATGTAACCATTCCATAATAACTTGGTTTGTTTCTTGTAGAGCATTGATGTACCTTGGAAGTTCTTCAAAATTACTGTCCCAAGTATCGTATGTTATCTCAATAGCAGCATTTCGTGCTCTCCACGCCTTATTATATGAAACATCAACATTCAACGTGTCTTTTATGTGTGCCTGAATTTGCTTGAGGGGAAAAGTAAGGTCTTGGCGAATAAAGTGGATGATGCGATTTACTCTCTAGATTCCAAACCTCTGTTGTTGTTGCCAATAACACTACCAAAGTAGTTGTGTGCATTGACCAATCTAGATATTCTCCACATGTTGTGATGTTTAGGCTTGGTAGCATACACAAACCAACTACATTCAGGACCAATGGGAAGATCACTGCTATAATTGGGGCTAGTTGTGTAGCATTTTGCTCTATACGCATCACTTTTACTTTCAACAACAAACATTTCCCGGTTACGTGCAACACTCCATAATCGCACCGCATGCTTCAGATCATATTTTGATTTAAAGAACATGCCCACATGGGTTTCTTTTGTTTCTTCATTCCATACATCCATGTAGTCTTCATCATCAAAATCAGCAGCTTCATAATCTCTTAATTCTCGAGGATCTTCAGAAAATGTCACCTCCCAGTAAGAGATTCCTTGATTAACCATAAAATTATGGTGCTCACTAATCTCGTAGCCATCTTCATTATCGGTTGATTCATCACGTGACGGAACGGATTCAGTATCTTCACATGTTTGTGAACCGTCATCATCCGAGTTATCAAACCCTCCGTGTTCATCGTCATTTAGATCAACATTTGATTGATAATTTGATATATACCCCACGTAAAAATTGCTTGACGGACCGTCTTGATGGTCACGTGAACTTGCATTGCCTAGAAAGGTAGTAACTGTTTGTTCAGATGATTCGGATACAGAAAACCCTCGTAGGAGATCCATACAATTAGATTGTTGGAGTGACATTATTGGATCCAAAATTACGTGAACATTTCCAATGAAATTTTCCACATAATCTGCCAATTGATACAATACTTCAAGACTCGAGTCATTAAAAATTTCGGATGTTTGAGAAAAACCACCGTACGTGTAAAATAGTTTGAACTTCAGATTATAATATTCTCGCAAAAGTTGAAGATGATCGTGAATGAAATCAACAAACGCTTCGTACGAAATTTTTTGAAGAACAATAGTGGTACTTCTGGTAGAAGCATCACACATGACATTTCCGTTCACAAAGGAAACATCACCGTCCCAGTATATTTGGATAAAATAAGGTCTAGACATGATGAATTTGTTGGTTTGAAGAGGTTTTCGTTTAAGTTGTTTGAGGATGAGTTTTTTTTAAGTGAAGATAGTATGGTTTGAGAACGTTTTGGTTTTTTGTTTGAGGATTCAGGATAATGAAATGGTTGATGGGTTTGATGGGTTTATATCTGACCAGAAACCCTAATAACAAACAACCCGCCGATCCCATTGGCGGGTTCTCTCATGTGTCAAATCCACCTCAAAACTCGCCAGTGTCATTGGCGCGTTCTGAGGAACATGACAAATTCTAGGCAGTCTTCAGGAATCTTGGCAGGAATCTTGGCAGCTTGGGGAGAACTCGCCGGTTTGACCGGCGGGTACCCCTAATGTTTAATTTTTTTTATTTACCCCACAAGTCAAATAAACTTTAAATTTAATCCCATAAATAAGAAAAATTCAGACAACTAGTCGAGTTGAGAATGAGATTATCTAGGAGCTTGCTGGAATCATTTTGTCTGAAGAGAACTTGAGCTCGAACTCAATTTGTGTAGAACTTTATTTCTAAGCCTCAAGCTCAGCTAGTGAGAAATTTATCAACTCAAGCCCGGCTTAGGTTCAATTATTTATTATTTAATTATTTTAATCATAGTTTTATATATAATAATTTTATATTAATATGGTGAGATTATTCTACAAGGTATATTTTTGTTAACAAGTGTGAGTACACAATGAGACTAAAAAGTTAAAAAAATATTGTATCTCACAATCTAAATCGAATTTCAAAAAATTATTTCGGAGTCTTTGTTCCTCTCGTAGTCCTCTTTCAGAAAAAAATAAAAATAAAAATAAAAATAATTTCATTGTGTTTTTATGGCACAATGACGTCATTGTCTCGTCATTGTGTACTTCATAAATCACACAATAAAAAAATATTTTTTTATTTTTCGTTTGTTTTTTCTTAATGAGTACGGCTAGAGGAACAAAAGCTCAGAATTATTTTTTGAAATTCGATTTAGATTGTGACATATAATTTTTTTTGTGATTTTTTTGACTCATTGTGTTCATTCTCACACTTTGTAGCAAAAATACACTTTGTATTTAAAATTTTTTCATATTAATATATATTTATTGCATTAAATTAAAATTTTATAAAAACTAAAATGTTTGTTTAGGTTCGCCAGCTAGCTCAAGCTCGTTGTTATATGAGCCATAATATGAGCTCGACCTCGAGCTCGACCTTGTTTAATCTCGACTCGAGCCAGATTTTTGACAAGCCGATCCTGAATAGCTCACGAGCCCGCTTGACTCGTTTAGACCCATAAATAGTTTTAAAATTTAATGTTAGTTTAAAAAGTAAAACATGCTGAAAGATCAATTATCAGTTTATTTTTTTATTTGTTTTTTATGTTCTTATCATGCAATCTAACACAAGCCAAAGCATACGGTAACAAAAATGTAATAATATTTAGGATAGACAATATCACAAGATGACAGCTCTCAACTTATAGGAAACTATTAAGCAAAAAAAATAAATGATAAATAAATAAATAAATAAATAAACAGGCTGTGAATTGTTTACTAAATAAAAAACAAGCTACTAATGATTGTAGATTATGAATATACCTAATACGAGATTTTTTTTCGAAATAGTACAGATGGAAAAAATAATTTATCAAAAATGAATGATTTAGAAAATATATATTAAAATAGTTATTTTAAAAAAAAATTCTCTTTTATCACCCCTAATTTCACCGAATAAAACGAAAAATTGGATTTTCATAATTCAAACTATTAACTATTAAATAATATTAATATCAACTATTAATTTGACTAGTACTAATCCTAACTTTTGATTTTATTACTTAGAACAGTCTTAGTGTACTTGTTCGTTAACTCTTTTAGTTTTTTATAATGTATCACGTAACATGGTTGGTAACGTGAGGTATAACATATTTATAATTAAAAATATAAATATATTAATTTTTTTATATAAATATCATTT
The DNA here is from genome assembly GCA_018326465.1 of Flaveria floridana. NCBI lineage: Eukaryota > Viridiplantae > Streptophyta > Magnoliopsida > Asterales > Asteraceae > Flaveria > Flaveria floridana. Next base: position 8,944 of record BJCO01783215.1, on the reverse strand, counting down.
CTAAAATTGTTCAATGTAATATTTTTGTCGTTGGTTGAGTAGCTTGAAGACAAAGAGATGCAAATATTGAGTGATATATTTATATATTTTATTTTAATTATGTAATACGTCATGTCACATGCCACATTACGGGCAATGTCACTTGTCATGTCATAAAAACTAATGGAGCTAACAAACAGTTATATTAGACTGTTATTAGTAACAAAATCAAAAGTTGATATTGATACTGGTATAATTGATAGTTGAGACTCATACCGGTCAATAGTTAATATTTTAAATTATTAATATCTAGTTTTTCTAACAAATAAAAAAAATTTAAACAAAAATGTTGTTTGGAAGAACATATGGAAAAAGCCGTAATTTTGTATCAATTTTTTATTTAATATTTTGTCTTCTACCTTTTAATTAATCTTCCAATGTGTTTTCTAATAGATTAAACTTTCTAATTCTATGTCACAGCCTTCTATCAGATCAGAAATCCAGGTAGACTTACCAATGACAGTTTCTACACCGAAGGGCTCATCAATACTTCTACTTCTAACAGGCAACTTAGCACAGAAGACAACGGAAATGAAACTCTTACTAGCACCAGAATCAAATAATACAGAGGCACAAGTTTGGTTTACTAGGAACGTACCTAGCACAACATCTGGGTCCACTCTGGCTTCCTCATGGGTCATAGTAAAGGCTCTTGCCCTGGCCTTCTACACTTCCATCCCTTTCTCAGCCCTTTTCCCGCCTTCGAGCTCTCAGCCCTCGGCTTCTTGCACTCCTGACTTATATGACCTATTTCTCAGCCCTCATCACCCCCACAATCTCTTGCCATATGCCCTGTCTTCTCACACTTGAAACGGATGTTTGAACCCCACCTACATTCCCCCACATGCTCTTTCCCATACCTATTGCACATCCTCGTCCCTGTACCTGCCGCCCTGTACCTACCGTCACTACCTTCCGGTCATCCACTCTTGCCTTTTTGTTCTTGGGGGTGAAACCACTAGTGCCAAATCATTTACTGTTCCAGTTTCTATCACCATCACCTTTTCTACTCGCCTCCACCATGGTTACCTCCCTCTCTCATCGTATAGTCTCCCTGCCAGATCGATCACCGACTTAAACATACCTGGTCGGGTGGCTATCAAGTGTCTACGGATATCTACTGTGTGTCTGGGTTCCTGCCTCCAACTTCAGGAACTCTCTATCGATCTTGTAAAGTTACCTGTGAGGACAAAACTCCTCGATCACCAGCTTCTTTAGTACACTCTACCTCATGCTTCCAATCACCCTGCTACCCTTGACCTGGAAAATGTTGTTCCACCAGCATAAGGCCGAAACCACAAATGAGTAGGTAGCAAACTTCACCTTCTGGTCCTCCCTACACTTGCTGATATCCAACACAACCTCCATTTCCCTCACCCATTGGTAAGCAACAGCATCATTTCCGTTCCCATCGAAAGTTGGGGGCTTGCATCTCTTGAACGCCCCATAGTTGCACCCCCTTGAAGTTTCCTACACAGCCTCCTCCTCCTCGTCATCACTAGAAACAACCGTCTCAGCCTCTAGTTGCTCCCGTTCTCCTCCCTCTCCGCACCGTCTCTCAGCAGTTTTCTTCTTCTCCTCTTCCCTTACGGCTCTAATAACTTCGGTCACCACAGACGGTAGAATCGTCTGCATGACTTGATGAACCTCCTCAACTACAACCTCCTTTCCGAGGCCCTCAGATTGGCACTCTCATCACCGTCTTCCTGGTGATGAATCTTGGGCTCTTCAGGTGCCGTTTTGACAGCTTTAGCCCTGTTCCTCGTGACATGCGGTCCAGCACAACGTCCACCACGTACTCCACCTCGTGAGGTCTTTGATGATCTACCACCGGCCATCTCTATATACTATAAGATTTAAACACCAATACGATCATTCAAGGTAATAGCTTAGATGATGTCAAGTATAGTAATTCCCTAATATAGCGACCAGTTATGATTAGCCACTTACTTTACTCTTCATTCCCCAAGCTTTTTCTATCCTAACTACATCAGTATCCAAATCTACTGAGAGCACATAAGTCAAATAACACACGCACTAATACCGGTTAGCTTTAAGAAAATTACCTAATGGCATGTAGCTACTTGGGCTGGCATCCTTCCACTTTATGTCATTTTCAGTTTAAGTTTAGGTTTTGAAATAATTTACCCATTTCTCTTAAACTTTAGCTCTGATACCAACTTATAAGGCCCCGTCCCTGGGAACCTCACGATTGGTCAAGCACAATCTTATTTATAATAAAACACAATAATTTCATATTAACATTGCAGCGGATTAATTTATCAAAAACCATTCATGCATTGATATTTTATGTTGACAAATAATACATCGTTGTTTTAAAAGAGTTACAAAAGAATATTCAGCTGTATTATAAAACAATAACAATATCATGCATGAAATGAACGCCACTTCTTGCCCGCTAATAAGCTTGACCCTCATGCCATATTCAGTAGCAAGTTACTTGTTAACTGAATATGCATAAAAATAATCAGCGTTGCTGAGTGAGTTCTAGTTTTATAAATAAAGGTAATATCCTTATTATCTTTCATTATCGTACGTATTCGTTTCGTACTTTATTAAACATTTCGTACTTTATCTTTATCTTTCACTTTTATCTAGGCCATATAGTTGAGCTAACAACACACGATTGTGAACCTCCTTTCATTTTGCTTGCAACACTTTCATTCTTTCGTTATGTTCCACTTTTCATTATCTTTACTCTTTCACTTCTTTATGATAATACTTTACGTATAAGAGAATTAACACGCCACGTAAAGTGACGTAATAATACGTAATAAAGAACATCAATATCAGACCACATACATAAATAACATGAACAATCATAACCCACCAAAACATTCCAGAGCTTAACCAATAATTTCTACTTCCTAAGATTTGAGAAAAATCCTAAGTCCACTTAGGCGCATGAGCACTATGTAGGCACATGAACAATCGTGCGCATGGGAAATTTTACATGGGCACTATGCTAGGCGCATGGGCAGTTCCAAGCGCATGGGCACTATGCTAGGCGCATGGATACTATGTTATGCGCATGGGCACTATGTATGCGCATGAACACTTAGGCGCATGGGCACTTGGGCGCATGGGCAACTTAGGTGCATGGGCAAACTTAGGCGCATGGGCAAACTTAGGCGCATGGGTAGTGGGTGCATGGACAAATTTGGGCGCATGAGCATTGGGCGTATGGGCAATGTTTACAAGTTCTAAATTATAATTTTGTTCCCAATCCACATTCTAACGTGTTCTTAGCCCAAATCTAGCATAATAAGCACTTATAACAGGCATACAATTGCTCGCTTAGTCAAAATATTCATAAACACACACACCCACACGTATAACAAAGATAAACTTATGGTTCTAGCACACTATAGTTTGTAAAATGATAATTTATATGCATTTCAGCCCTAAAACAAGTTTAAAACAGAAAAGTGGGGATCTATAACTCACCTCTTACAGCTTTCGAGTAAGACTTCTTCAAACTCAATATCACTTGGAGTTCTAACACCTAATCATACCAAGAACACACAACCGAACACAGGGGAACACATAAGACTCGGTCCAAAGCTGAAAAATCCAGCTGAAACCGAACAAACACATGAAAAACTCACCTTTAACCGATCTTCTTCTTCTCTCTAAAATCCGAGGGAAACTCTGTTTCTCTTTCAAAATGTCGAAGCAGTTGGTGTAGTAGGGTAGTGGGTGGCCATGCCCACCTTTTTAAACATAATAATAATAAAGTTTTCCTTTTGCACAACTTTAACCCCTTATCTTGGGTTATTTTACTTTTCCTTCTTTTTTTTGCCTTTTCTTTTCTTTTCTCTTATAAATTTTCCGGTGTTCACTTTACTTTACTAGCATGCTAATCCAGGCCTTATTGTCATGAGGGCACAACAAAAGCAACCCTACTCTATCATTTGCTTGCAAGGCTTTACTTTACAAAGGTACACGTTATGGGACCAATAACATTACTTTAGCTACATCTCCAACTCATATCAATATCTTAAATGATCTAATAAATCAGGGACTTAATTTTCCCTTATTCCTAAACCGAATAATTTCTTTCCATGGTGACACCTTTAAGATTACCCTGTCACCCACCCTAAATTTTATTGGTCTCATTCTCTTATCAGCATATGACTTTTGTCTATCCTTTTAAGCTTTCATATAAGTTCTAATTTTCTCTAGCTTTTTAGTTGTGGCTTCCACAACTTCTAAACTTCCCAACTCCTTTTGTCCGATATCCCCCCAATAAACTAGGGTTCGATATCGTCTCCTGTACAACATTCATATGGGCATTTTGATACTAGCATGATAGTTATTGCTGTAAGAAATTTTTACTAATTGTAGATGACTATCCCAACTACCACCAAAGTCCATAGCACAGGCTCGTAGCATGTCTTCCAGTGTTTATATCATTCTCTCGGATTGTCTATTGGTTTGCGAGTGGTATGCCATATTGATATGCAACCTTATCCCCATCTCCTCGTTAAACCTCCTTCAGAATTTAGATGTAAACCGTGTGTCCCTATCCGATAAAATTGATACATGCATATCATGTCGTGCGACTATCTCTTTGATAAACAAATCCACGAGTTTCTCTAAACTGATTGCTTCCTTGATAGGTAAGAAATGAGCACTCTTGGTCAATCTGTCTACTATTACTCAAATTGAATCATTGCCCTTGGTTGTACGCAGTGACTTAGTAATAAAATCCATGGTAATATGCTCCCACTTCCATTCTAGCACTTCCAACATTTGAACATACCCATAGGGCCTTTGGTGCTCGGCCTTTACTTGCTGGCATGATAGGCATTTACTTACATACGCAACTACCTCTCCTTTTATCCCGCGCCACCGATAATCTTTCTTCAAATCATGATACTCTTATTTTCTCCCGGGTGTATTGAGTAGTGAGTCTTGTGTGCTTCATCAAAAAATTTCTCTCGCAAATCCCCATACCTCGGAACCCATATCCTGCCATAAATGGTTGTCACACCCAACGTGTTATCAACTACGTTATCGGCTCTTCCCACCATCCTTTCTTTCTTATATTAGGGTTCCTTCACGGCTTCCACCTGAGCTTCACTTATTTATCTTATAATATCTGGGGTCACTACGAGTTGACACGCCTTCACTCGAATTCATTCATATTGTAAGGCCCTGTTCTCGGGAACTTCACGGTTTCGCACTTTTTCATTATCTTTTACTTCTATCTAGATCCGGTCATAAGCTATGCCCCATCGTTAGGTACGAAGCCACCTTAGTCTTCGGGTTAAGTAATAAGGATCCCGTTTCGCACGTATGGATCAGTCATAAAGACTGACCCCCTGTGTGTACCCTCACTAGTTAGCCAAGATCGCACGCTACATCGCACATAGTTGAGCTAATAAGTCATGAATAATCCTCCTTAAATTTTCTTGAAAGACTTTCATTCATTTGTTATGTTCCACTTTTCATTATCTTTAATCTTTCACTTCTTTATAATAATACTTTACGTATAAGAGCATTAACACACCACGTAAAGTCACATAATAATACGTAATACAGAACATCAATAACCGACCACAAACATGCATAACATTAACAAACATAATCCCCTAAAACATTCCAGAGCTGAATCATAAATTTCTATTTTCCAAGATTTCAGAAAAATCCTAAGTCAATTTAGGCGGATGAGCACTATATAGGCGCATGAACACTATGTAGGCGCATGAGAACTATGTAGGTGCATGAACAGTTAGGCGCATGTGCAATTTCAGGCGCATGGGTAGTTTCAGGCGCATGGGCAGTTGGACGCATGGGAACTTAGGCGCATGGGCACTATGTTAGGCGCATGGTCACTATGTTAGGCGCATGGGCAATTGGACGCATGGGCACTATGTTAGGTTCATGGGCACTATGTTAGGTGCATGGGCACTATGTTAGGCGTATGGGCACTTAGCCGCATGGGAATTTCAGCAATTAGATGCATGCGCAATTTCACCATTTCTAACTTATACTAATTTCAATCCCTAATTACCATCCTAATGTAGTTTTAGCCTAAAATCTAGCATACTAAGCACTTAGAACAAGCATACAACTACATAATTCAGTCATACATTCACAAACACACACCCACACGTAAAACAGAGATAAACATACGGTTCCAACACACTATAATTTGTAAAATGCTAGTTTATATGCATTTCAACCCTAAAACAAGTTTAAAACAGAAAAATGAGGAATCGAGAAATCACCTCTTACAACTTTCAAGTAAGACTTCATCAAACCCAAGAGCACTTGAAGTTCAATCACCTAAACACACCAATAACACACAACCGAGCACATAAGGCTCGGGCCAAAGCTAACAATTGAGTTGAAACCGAGCAAAACACACTGAAAACTCGCCTTTCAACTGATCATCTTCTTCTTCTCTCTATAAACCGATGGAACTCTGCTGTTCTCTCTCTAAAAGAACCGAATCAGTTAGTGGAGCAGGGTAGTCGGCGGCATGCCCACCTTTTTAAACATCATAATAATAAAGTTTGCCTCTTGCATAACTTTAACCCCTTGACTTGGGTTATTTCACTTTTCTTTCTTTATACTTATCTTTTCTTTTTTTTTGTAAATTTATGGGTGTTACACATATCCTTCTATTTGGATCAGGTCATCGACTACCACATTTGCCTTACTTGGGTGGTAATGGATTTCATAATCACAATCATTTATTAGCTCTAACCATCCTCTCTGTCTAATATTCAGATCTTTCTGCTCGAAAAAATATTTGAGACTTTTATAATCAGTGAATATAGTGCACTTAGTGTCATACAAATAATGTCTCCATATCTTCAAGGCAAACACCACTATTGCTAGTTCCAAATCCTGAACAGGGTAACTGACCTCCGTGTCCTTCAGCTGTCTGGACGCGTAAGCTGTAACATGTTCTCTTTGCATCAATACACAGCCTAACCCACAGTAAGAGGCATCGTAGTATACCGCGAGGTCTTCATCTCCTTCTAGTAAGGTTAGTACTGGTGCCTTGGTTAGTCTATCCTTTAATTCTTGAAATGCATCCTCCTGATCCGTTACCCACTCGAACACAACATTCTTCCTTGTTAACCTTGTTAATGGGGAGGCTATCTTTGAGAAGTCCTTGATAAACCTTCTATAATAACCAACCAATCCTAAAGAACTATGATTTTGGATGGTGTCTTTGGAGATTTCCATTGCGAGACTGCTTCGACCATCATTCCTTCCGAATTTAATATGCCCTAAGAACTGCACCTCACTTAGATAAAAATGCATATTTTGATTATTTTTCATACACTTTCTTCTTTTGTAATTTTCAAACACCTCCTTGATATGGCAAACATGATTTCCTTCATTCGTTGAGTAGATTAAGATATCGTCGATGAAAAAAACTACTGATCTGTGCAACATCGGTCGAGAAGCGCGATTCATTAAGTCCATAAATATTGTAGGAGCATTGGTTAGCCCGAATGCATAACTAGAAACTCATAGTGTCCGTAACACGTTTGGAAAACTGCCTTTGGAATATCTTTCTCCTTACTTTCAGCTGGTGATAACCAGATCTGAGATCTATTCTGGAAATTCAACTTGCACTTTGCAACTGGTCGAACAAATCATCTATTCTGGGTAAAGGGCATCGATTCTTCATGGTCAGCTTATTCAATTCCCTGTAGTCTATGCACATCCTCATGTTATCGTCCTTCTTCTTTATGAACAACACTGGCGCACCCCACGGAAATATGCTAGGTCGAAGGATCCCCTTATCAAGAAGTTCTTGCAGTTGAGACATGAGCTATTTCATCTTGGACAGGGCTAGATGATATGGTGCTTTGGCAATGGGTTGGGCTCCTGGCGGTAGATCAATATGAAATTCTATCTCTCTATCAGGTGGTAGTCCTGACAGATCCTTCGGGAATACATCAAGAAAGTCACGCACTACTCGAACATCTGATAACTCTTTTACTTCATCTTTAACATCCTTGACATATGCTAGATACGCCCCATTACCTCATCTCATAAATTTCTTCTTATTAATAACAGAAATGACCCTTGGCACTTTTCAGACGTTATCACCATAAATTGTAACTAGACTACCATCGGGAGCCGCTAATCGGATATCTTTTTCTGGCATATTATGCTGGCATCATGGGGAGCTATCCATTCCATTCCAAATACGATATTGGAACCACCTAAGGTCATGGAAAACAATTGAACAGGAAAATAATGACCTCTTAGTATTATGTGACAATAATCTAACACCCTAGCTATTCTAATGGATTTAATGTAACACCTCTGAAATATGACCCAATTGAAAACCTATAAATGTTATAAAACTCAATAAAAGTCCGAATTGAGTTGGGCTTATCAAAGAAAACTCAGAAAATGAAACTAGCCTTTATGGGCCTAATAAGCCCAATAAGGACCTGAACTTTCACACAAGGCCCATTTAAGGCCCAAATGCACATTTACGAATTAATTAAATGAGAAACCATGAAACAATGAATTCTCGTGTGATTTGACATAACTCTAGAAAGATCCAAACTGAAAACAGATTCCGAACCCATACCGGGTAAAATCCAGCAATGTAACACGTATTAATGTATGAATTCCATCAGAATTCCTTGTAATGACTTGTCATGCAATTTAAATCCTTATTAATGCTAACAATATCATGAATAATGCTTGTTGAAAGATTTTTCATCAATCAAGCATAAACAAAAGAAATTCGTAAGCGAAACGCGAAAATCGGTTTTCACCGGCATTTAACTGACGTCTGTTATGACGACCGAGTCCCGTAACTCCGTAAATATTTATCTAATCATTGTTTAATATCATAAAATATTAAATTTGATGAATGGTACGTTGTCCGGAATAA